>JAOQMR010000002.1:24912097-24924510 GCA_027563865.1 Erythroxylum pelleterianum
GCATGTCACTGGGCAGTTCTATTCTTTTGGAATTCGTGTATATTGCAGTTTTCTGTCATCTTTGGTTTTACACTGCACAATGTCCTTCATATCCTATTGGCATGTTGACTTGCAGTGCAGAGGGAGTACTGAAACATGCTTCTTTTCATCAATTACAGAAATTGTGACATTTTTGTTTGCATTGCTCGTGCAAATGAAAATTTATGTTTTTCTAATCTCATTAAGGATGGAGCCATTTCGTATTCTTCTTGACTTTCTTTCTTTTGTGGCTTTCAGTGCATTGGTCGGTCTCTTTTTTCCTGCTGTAACAGGAATAATGGCAGGTTCTAATAGATCAGCCTCTCTTAAAGATACTCAGCGGTCAATTCCAATTGGAACATTAGCAGCAACAGTTGTAACTACTACCCTATATTTTGGTACTGTTTTCCTTTTTGGGGCAGTTGCGACTAGAAAGAGGCTTTTGACAGATAGGTATTTGCCTTTTTGTGGTTGTAATATAATCATATGACATCTTTTAGTTTGGAAATGCATCTTGCTCTTTTCTCTCCTGTCTCACTCATGAATTTTTCTCTGATGCATGCGGGAGAAATGATCAGACATATTCTCCTTGGCGGATGGTAGTTATAGTCTTGAGTTTTATGAGGACCACTTAATTCACGGAGATAAGCTTATACAACATTATAGTTTTGACAATTTAATTATTGATCTGAACAAACGAAGCATAACCTGGAAGTGCTAATGGGCTAGCCCCAAAATTTTGAGTATTTGGGCTATATCATTTTAGCTCAAAGGTGAGCTGAAGTTAATTTTTGGGCAGGGAAGTTTGGGACCACAGTGCCCAGATCCATTTGTAAACCAAAACATTGTATAAGAAAAGGGTTTATTTATTATAAAATGAGATCCCTCCCACCTCTACCCTGTTCTCATCACTGAGACCTGAGCAGTTGCAGTTTATGGTAAAGCACAGTGAGTTAGGTAGGATTGGGAAAATGGGTAGAACTAGGGCTTCTAGATCTAGAAATGTGTATGTATTGTGCTTGAGGAATAAGCCCACCTCTGGTTAGGCCTGTCATTGGGCTTAAGATTTTGAAAAAATTATGAGTCAGGCTTAAGATAAAGTTCGTGGCTGATGCTCAATTGTTTACTTTCTCCGTTCTGGAAGCAGTTTGTTTTTGTCAAATCTAGTGACCTTAGCTTGAAATACTTCACAGTTTACACCGCTAAATATTTGCCAGTTCTGTCTTCATATCCTCCCAGAGCCTTCAAGAGCAAATTCTAAGATGGGAAAACCAGAGCCGTGATGTGGACATGACATGAATTCCAATTTATGGACATTGCTAATGTCAGAGAATTAAAGTTTAGACCTAACTACTCCAACTGTATTTTTCCCTTTAGTGGATTGTTGTTTGCAAATTTTTGTGTTGCTTTTCACATCATATAAGTGCTTAAGGTTATCATTGGTTTTTTAACAAAAAATATGTATCATCTTTACTGTTGAAATTGCTAATTTTTACTTCATTCTTGCATTTCATTGAACTTTGCTTCTGTGCAGGTTACTAACAGCTACAATTGCTTGGCCTTTTCCAGCAATCATCTATGTTGGTATAATTCTTTCAACCTTAGGTGCAGCTCTTCAAAGTCTGACAGGTGCCCCACGCCTGCTTGCAGCAATAGCCAATGATGATATTCTGCCTATTCTCAACTATTTTAAGATTGCAGATGGCCAGGAGCCTCATATTGCAACATTTTTTACGGCATTTATCTGTATTGGGTGTGTCATTATCGGAAATCTGGATCTTATCTCTCCAACTACAACTATGTTTTATCTTCTTTGTTATGCGGGTGTGAACTTGTCTTGCTTCCTTCTAGATCTTCTGGATGCTCCCAGTTGGCGCCCACGGTGGAAGTTCCACCACTGGAGCCTATCCCTTCTTGGAGCATCACTTTGTATAGGTTGACCTACTTTTACCATAGCGTATTCTTTTTGATGCTTGCTCATGTGTGTTCTAAGAAAGATACAATACATGCCTTGGCAATGACAGGGAGTTCAGTTCAGCATCCCTTCCTTTTTCTGTATTCCGAATTTGGGCCAAACAACTCAAAAACTCAAAAAGTCATATTTGATACGTGATGAAGTTTTCGATATCCCATATGTTTCTGTTCATCAACTATGAATTGCTGTGGGTGATGTACATGTATTCTTACGTGATGCTCAGACTAAATACTAATATTTATTGTTTCAGGGCCCTGCATGTTGTCAAAATGAAAATTCTTAGAGCATATTCACCCTGAGATGTCGTTATTCCTTTCTTCCATTATCCAATAAGATCTTTTAATCTTGATTTTACTTTTCCATTTCTGTGTTTCTTGGAAGTCACTAGTTTCAAGCCTGCATTTTAGAGTTAAGCGTTTGTTTTGTTGAGTAGCATGATGGTAAACGAAGAACTTTTGTTGAGGGGGCAGGTATCATCAAGTAAATACCATTTAAAGCAGGCTATAAATTGGTTACTATATTGTGCTACATAAAATACTTGGCCTGGGCTCTAAAAGTTGAGTTGCATACTTCTATGGTGGATGCGTTTCCATGTTTGACTAGGTAGTTATTATTTAGACTCGTGCTATATCGGGTGCTCCTTTGAGAACCTTACCTTTTTACTTCTCTTCTTTACAGTTATCATGTTTTTGATATCATGGTCCTTCACTGTTGTATCATTGGCCCTTGCAAGCCTCATTTATTATTACGTGAGTATTAAAGGGAAGGCTGGAGACTGGGGTGATGGATTCAAGAGTGCATATTTTCAATTGGCACTTCGTAGTCTTCGATCTCTGGGAGGTACGTACACCATTCTATGTGGAGTACACTTTTGTGAACATATCTGTTTATGTTCCCTAGAGCTGTGGTCAAAAGCATCACCAATAAATAGAAAATGCAGAATATTTTTCACTACTATGATGGCTAGATACTACGAACATCCTTACAATTCAGTATTTGGCACGGGGCCTTAGAGTATTGTAATATTTTATGGGCAAATATAGTCTAAAGCATTTGTAAGGTTGCTGGTTGTTAATAGTTTTCGCAGAGTTTGCATGCCACATATTCTTCCCTTCTTGTTTTAGTAGATGAACAGCAAGAGACTTTGCTAATTGTCTTTTACGTGCATATTCTTCAAATCTGATTATCTTTCACCTTTATTATTTTGTGCTTTTGCTTTTTGTATTTTCAAGGTTTTCTCTTTTATATCTAAATATTGATGGATGCCTTGTTCTGTTAGCATACTTATTTTGCGTTTTCTATAGTAAAGGAAGTTGAAATAAAGGAATTGCTAGTTCTATTGGCTTACAGCTCATCAGTCAACCTATATTTGATGTTTTCCTGCCTCTTGTTGAGCTTACCTGTTCCATTATTGTGACTGGGATCTTATTTACAGCTGACCAAGTCCACCCCAAGAATTGGTATCCTATCCCCCTCATACTCTGCCGACCTTGGGGAAAGCTCCCAGAAAACGTGCCCTGCCACCCAAAACTTGCTGACTTTGCAAATTGCATGAAGAAGAAAGGTCGTGGAATGTCCATATTTGTCTCAATACTAGATGGGGACTACCATGAATGTGCCGAAGATGCAAAAGTAGCCTGTAAGCAACTTGCTACCTACATTGATTACAAGAATTGCGAGGGTGTAGCTGAAATAGTTGTGGCCCCAAATATGTCTGAAGGTTTTAGAGGAATTGTTCAGACCATGGGCTTGGGCAACCTCAAGCCAAATATAGTGGTTATGCGGTACCCAGAAATATGGCGTCGTGAAAACCTTACTGAAATCCCAGCCACCTTTGTTGAAATAATCAACGATTGTATTGTCGCAAACAAAGCAGTTGTTATTGTCAAGGGTCTTGATGAATGGCCAAATGAGTATCAACGTCAGTATGGTACCATCGATTTGTACTGGATTGTCAGAGATGGTGGTCTAATGCTTCTTCTTTCTCAGCTCCTCCTTACCAAAGAGAGCTTTGAAAGTTGTAAGATCCAGGTCTTCTGTATTGCAGAAGAGGATTCTGATGCAGAAGCCCTCAAAGCTGATGTGAAGAAATTTTTGTATGATCTTCGAATGCAAGCTGAAGTAATTGTGATTTCAATGAAGACGTGGGATGTTCAAGTAGAGGGTGGACCCCAACAAGAAGAGTCATTGGGAGCATTCACTGCCGCTCGGCACCGAATCTCTAGCTACATATCTCAGATGAAAGAGAGAGCTCAGGCGGACGAGACTACTACACTTATGGCTGATGGAAAACCGGCTGATTTGAATGAACAACAGGTGGAGAAGTTTCTTTACACAACCTTGAAGCTTAATTCATCTATATTGAGATATTCAAGAATGTCTGCGGTTGTGCTTGTAAGCCTTCCACCACCTCCGTTAAGCCATCCACCCTACTTCTACATGGAGTATATGGATCTGTTAGTGGAGAATGTGCCGAGAATGTTGATTGTAAGAGGATACCGTAGAGATGTTGTAACTTTGTTTACATAGTAGCCATCAACATGCTTTCTCGATGCCAAATCCTTTTTGTTCATATCTGTTAACATTCACATTTCTTTTATAGCTTGAAGCTTCCTCCGTTTTTTCAAGTGCCAATAATTCAGAATTTGGCATTTTTGTTCAGGTCTTTTGTCACAATAGAATTCTAGTTGTTCAGCCCTTTCGGGTTATTCTTTTGACTTGTATACAACTAGAGTGAAATTTTGAGGTTGTGAAGTTGGATTGAAATCTTTCTATTAAAACATTAGGCTCTGTATAACTCGTTCAATTAAAACATTGGCACTTAAATCATTTTTCCCATTTGCTTGATATGTGTGAATAGATTTACCTTCGTCAGCGCCTATGTGTCTTTTGAGCTTAGATGCTATCGACAAATACTTGTTTTGTTGTTCTAATATTCTTGATTTGTTCAAGCCTTATTCTCGTTGATGTCCGTTTATGCTTGTTATGCTTACATTTTCTGCTTGTATCATTCTGATATGGCCTCATTTCGAATTCACTCATGCAAATTCATCTTGTTTTATAGTCCAATTCCATTCTACTTCTTCCGTTCCCTTAGCCCTTTTTACAACATCTTCAAATTGCTCATTAGATCATGATCCAATAATAGGCCTAACAAAAAATTAAAAATTTTACAATTTTTAGATTAGATCTCAATAATTGAATGATTTGAAAACATAAATCATCAAAGTAATTGAATTGTACTTGATTAGAAGTCATGGCAAAACCTTTTTGATGAGGTATCAATAACGAACTATTCAAGCGTCCAGCGCCTAATGGTATCTATAAAGTAGAGAAAAAAAACTCAACATTTTGAGAGAAATAAGTAAAGATACTAGCTCTCTTTTACTTATTTTTTTATAAATAAGAAAAAGCAATAGAGTTTCTTATTAAAATTAAATATTTTGATTAATTTAATTTAATTTAAATAAAATCATATTTATTATATTCAATTCTTGAAGTTTTTGAAACTTCACAATTAAGTCAACTTAATTTAACTTAATTTTTTTTCTTTTTAACTACTCTTTATATGTGGCCAATTAGGTTTATAATATATTGGCAATGATCATAATTATAATTATAATTAAAACTCTTTTTAATTAAATAATTTAAAATCATAGATCAAGATTAACGTCTAGCAATATGTCATGATTACTCAAATATTGAGAATGTTAAAGTGGTTTGACTCAACTTATGTATGCATAGTTATGATGTATAATTTAATTCTTTTGTTATCTAATATTTCAATAGGATATAATGTATGGATATAGTGTCTACTTATTTAAATATAATCATGTTCTTTCTTGCTAATTAGTATTTGATCTATAATTGATATTTGTAAACACATTTTCAAATCTCAATTCACTTTGGCCAGGGAATTTCTTAAATTGTTTCTATTAAAAAGGTGGAATATTTTTTTTAATTACTTTAGATGGATGAATCTTTTATTAACCTACTCAATTATCACCATATGATTCATACCATATCTAAGTATTGCCAATTGAGCTACCTTAATTATAATAGGTCATAAGTAGTATCAAAATATATTAATTCTTACATGAGATACTCTGATAATACCAACTCTAGTAATCAATTATACAACCATCATAATAAAAAAAAATCTACAGACACATAAATAATACTCTAATTGGTATCCTCATGATTATTTCAGTTCAGTGAACTTATTCTCTAATAAGCACTCACACGTTTGTTTAAGTATCTTCATGCTTTAATTTATAAGATTAATTACTTTCTTTATAGGAAAGAAACATTATATGTGTTAGTTTTATTGTTTCATCCATTTTGATGAAACTACAAGGAACAACTTAGGAATAATACATATATGCAAATTGAATCTCATAATTGTGATCTCATCATAATTTTCAATTGCAGATTATCTTTAATATTAAAGACAAACCTTTATTAAATAAAATAATAATTTCACACATAAAATTGCAACCAATCGACTACAAGTTCATTGTTAAAATTCTTAATCCACACTTATTGATTCAATGGTTAGATGTTCAAAATTCTTCCAACTTACCGCACCACTATTAAGAGTGAAGATGTACCCTTATTATGATCTCCTATAATCTGGATCGTATTGAAAACTAGCATCTCCTTGAACTCTTAATTCAACTCCTCCAAAGACCAAGAGAACATCATTATACCTTCTTGAAGTACTTTAAGATATTTTTTTATAGTCATTTAGTGATCATACCAATATTAGCTTGAAACCTAATCATTATTCTTAAAACATAAAGGACATCTAGTCTAGTATATAATAACGTATATATGATTGATTCAATTTTTAGGTATATGAAACACAATCCATTTTATCTCTCTCTTCTTGCCTCTTAGGGCACATACTTTGTGAGAGAGAAATCATATGTGACATAGTTAAGAATTGCATCTTGGAATTCTTTATGCTAAACAAACCTCTTTAGTACTTTTTCTATATAGGTGGATCGAGATAAGCCTAGTAACCTTTTTTTATCTATCTCTATAGATCTTTATTTTCATAATATAGGCTGCTTCTCCCATATCCGTATAGAGAAGTTCTTAGATAATCAAATCTTTATATATTAGAGCATTGGTATATCATTTACAATTAGCAATATGTCATCCACATATAGTGTTAGGAAGATTACTGCACTCCCATTAACCTTTTATAAACACATGATTCATCCTTATTTTTGATAAAATGAAACTCTTTAATTGTTTCACCAAAACAGATGTTCCAACTTAGTGAAGCTTGCTTAAGTCTATAAATAGACTTTTGCAACTTGCAAGCTTGATTAGGAATTCTTTTGGATTTAAAACCCTCAAGCTGTGTCGTGTACACATCCTTTAGTAGATCCCTATTATGAAATGTTGTTTTGATTTTTCTAGATTTCATAATCATAATATGTGGCTATAGCCAATTAGATACTTATGGATTTAAAATATAGCTATTAGTGAAAAGGTTTCGTCAAAATCAACTCCTTGTTTTTTTTCGTAACCTTAAACACTAGCTTTGCTTTGTACGTATATACATTACCATCTATGTCAATTTTTCTATTAAAAACTCACTTTCACTCAATAGATACAATACGATCATGGGGATCCACCAAAGTCCATACTTGGAACCGTGTTCATAGATTCCTTTTTAGATCTTATAGCTTTATGTCATTTTAAAGAATCAATGTCAGACATTGTTTCTTTAAAAGCATTAAGCTAATCATTTATAAGCAATAAATTGTCTTTCCCCTGTTTAATATGTAGATATAATATAGGGGGTGAGGGTGACTTATCCTACTAGTGTATCACATACTATATGTCTCTTTAACCTTTGATTCTACATCATATGTATCAACTTGAGGTTTTTGTTCCATCTAGACGTGAACTTGTAGTTCTTGAAGTTCGCTAAGTTCTGCCTTACTCCCACTACTTTCCTTGAGAATAAATTTTCTTTCTATGTATATAACATGTTTTGAGACAAACACCTTTACTTAAAAGGATGGTAAAATTGATATCCAAATATATCTTTTGAATATCTGACAAATTTGTATCTTTTTGACTTTACTTGAAGCTTATCAGATGTTACATGCTTCACAAAAGCATCAAATTCCCAAATCTTTAAGTATGACAAGTTTGGCCTACTAACATTCCATATTATGTATAAAGTTTTGTCAATTGATTTGGATCAAACTTTATTTAGAAGGTAAGTAGCAGTTTCAAGGGCATATACCCAAAAGGAGATAGAAAGGACTATATAACTTATGATGGAAAGTACCATATCTAATAGGGTATAGTTTCTCATCTTAGACACACCATTATGTTATAGAGTTCCAGGAGTAGTCCATTATGAGAGAATTTCATTCTATTTTAAGTAACTAAGAAACTCATGGTCTAAGTATTTACCACCTTAATCAAATCTAAGTGTCTTAATACTCTTAGTAGTTTGTTTCTCAACCTAAAGTCTAAATTCTTTGAACTTTTCAAATGATTTAGGGTTTTATTTCATTAAGTACATATAACCATATATAGAATGATCATATATTTATGTAATAAAATATGGGCATCCACCTCTAGCACAAGTATACATAAAGCCATATACATCCAAATGTATACGCTTTAGTAACTCTTTGGTACATACTTCCTTTCCATTAAATGGTAACTTAATCATCTTTCCAACAAACAAGATTCACAAGTTTCATATGATTTATAATCAAAAGGATCAAAATATCCTTCTTTATGTAACCTTGTGATTCTAGTTTTGTTGATATGACCTAACCTAAAATGTCATTAATAAGATGGATTTTGGTTACTTAACTTTCTTTCCTTACTATTTATGTTAAAGATTGGCTTTTAAAAATCTAATTCATACAAATCATTTGTAAATAATCCATATCCATAATAAACATCATCTTTATAAAAAGAACAACTCTTATTCTTAATAACAAAGTTTTAAACCTAAATAAGAAACATAAATAATGTTTCTAGCAATATATGAAATATAATAACAACTATCTAGTTCTAGTTTAAGGATATAATGCAAACCTATACTATAAACTCCTACAACTAAAGCGGTAACTCTTTCTCCATTGCCAATTCATAAGTCCACTTTACCTTTCCACGATGATCAAATCATTGTTAACATTTGCATTTTATTACAAATATGAGAACCACATGTAATGTCTAATACCTAAGAATGTGGAACATAAGTAAAAATATTGATCTCAATCATAAACATATCTAAAGATGTAGCTTCTTATCTTTCAGGGTAGCAAGATAAGCTTTATAATTCCTCTTTTAGTGTCCATCAACTCCACAGTAAAAACATATGCCCTTGTCATTGCTCTTTTTCTAGACACCACCTTTTGTCTTTACTACTATATCAGAAGCCTTTTGCTTATTGTTATTATTCTTCTTATAGCTCTTTTTTTTGCTCTTAGAAGAATCCATAACAAGAACAAAATTGGGTTTCTTCTTAAGGAACCTTTCTATAGTCTTAAGCATATTTAGTAGTTTAGGTAATGACACATCCTTTTGGTTTATATAGAAGTTCATAACAAACTGTGAAAAGCTTAAACTGAGAGACTATAGCGCCATATCAATGCTTAACTCATAGTCCATGACAAAAACTAATTGGCCTAATTTTTTCAATATAATCAATATCTTTAGCACATGTAGCTCCACTAAAGATCCTTCTTCCATCTTGCATTAAATAATGCCTTAGAGAATTGATATCTCTCCACCCTACTTTGTACACTAAACTACTCTTTGAGATACAAAATTATCACACGAGCATCTATGTTTTCATGTTGCCTTTGAAGTTCTAGAGATATATTAGCCAACATCGCATATGTAGCTTGTTCAATGTCATCAATATATTGCTGATATCTCTTCCAAACTTCATTAGTTATATCTGAACTAGGCTCTAGTGGAATAACAATGCCAATAATACATACTTTCTTTTCTTTCTTAAGACCAATTCTCAAGTTGCAAAAACAATTTGAGTAATTAGGTCCAATTAGCTTATTAGCATTCAAGATGCTCATTGACAATAAATGATACTCATCTTCTTCTAATTCCCAAAAGACATAAAAGAGAAAGTATTAGTTTATGCCACAAAATCAAATAAAATAAAAACTTTAATAAATATTTGATTATACCCATAATTTTATTAAAAATAATAGCCCTCACTAATAAATTGAAAAATTATCAGATAACTTAAACGTGAGCTAGGATCCCGTTCAAAAATAGTTGATCTTAAGTTTGTTAAATAAATCAACTAAATCTTATGTAACTCCTAAATCTATTAGGTGACAATTCTTTGCTAAAATATATCTTTTATATTATTCTTAACCCTGACTCTAAATTTATACAATCATGAGTATGCTTATACAAATCATAAAAATTTAGTTAAGTAGGACCCTTTAAGATAAAACATATTCAAGTCAAAGAGGCCTTAAGTTTGCTTAACAAGACTTATACTAAATAGAACTCTTGTTTTATTTTCGAATAATAGAAGGTAACTATCATGTTTTTAACATGTACTTAATATTTATTTAAGGCATTTTAATTTTCAAAAAAATTTGTCTCATAAAAAATAATATAATCTTGTTATATTAATAATTTATTAAATAATCAAATTATAAAATAAATCTTTTAAAACTCTTTCTTGATTCTAATTACTGATTTGATAACTAATTTAATTTAACAATTCATCTCTTTGAAAAATTAAACTAAATTTCAAAATATTCCTCATAAAATTAACCATTTTGAAAATTATTTTAAACATTTAGAAAAACACTTTCTAAAATTTATTATAAATTTAAACCAATTTAATCTCAATTAAATCAATTTATTTAAAATATGGCATAAAACATATAAAAATAACATAAAAATTGAGTTAGAAACTATCTAAGCGTGTAACTTTTTATGTAGGGCTCGTGCACTGCAAGCACTACTGCCAATACTTGGTATTAACTGGCGCATACTATGCACAGGCCAGACACGTCTAACTTGGTTAGATACAATCCTTAATGAGAGCCCCATTACTCTCTCTGCTAGGTTTTTTTCTCACATTGCTGATGTCTCCCTCTTGTTTATTTCTAGCCACTGCCTGGGTTTGTTTCTGACTTCTTCTAGGGTCTCAATTACCTTCTAGTGCTTCTCATCCATCTTGACATGTTCTCCATCACGTCTAAAGTCTACACCAGTGGCGACGCCAGGAAAACTTCATCAGCGACGACTAGTGTTGTTGGTGTTGTCTTCATTAGCGACATTAGTAAACACCATTGATAGCGTAGGGGATACATCATGCGTCTCTGCTGCTTACATATGAATATTGATTCAAAATCAAAACACTCAAATCACAAACCTAGATCCTCGAAACGCACACCTCCATATTCAATAACACAAATTAAAGTTTCTAGAACTACCATGCATATGCTTAGTGGTTTTTACATAACTAAATCTATAGGGCATGTATAAGACATTTTTCAAAAACGACAAAAGCAAAAAGTGTGATTTGCTTCTAGGGTGATATGCAATTGTGTTCTAATTTCCAAAAACATTAAAAATAAGAAGCACAATCAATTAAGAGGTAGAACACAATTGCATAACTTAAATAAAAATAAAACATAAAACTAATTGAATCGTACTTGACCCAAATTCCTACCAAAACCTTTTTATGAGGTATCAACCACAAGCTATTCAAGTGTCTAACCTCTAACGATATCAACAGAGTAGAGAAAAAAACTCAATTTTTTATAGGGATAAGTAGGAGTGCTAGCTCCCTTATGATGTGTCCTTTATTCAAAATACCGACCGCGTATTGGCCAGTATCGTAGGTTTTAAAAACCGTAAGGACTGTTTTGTAAATATGAAAAAATTTTAACGTAAACCCACCCCCGTCCACACACCCAACACTCATATGTTGCCTACCTTTTGATTTTTTTCATACACTCTCTCGCAGACTCTCACTCACCTTTGTTCTCTCTCTCTTGTTATCCTCTCCATCTCCAGCATTGCTGCTCCCTCTCCAGTGGTGCTGCTCCCTCTTGGTGACTGCCATTTTCCCCCGTGGTCCATGCCAACATCACACCATTTGCAGCCCTCCTCGGCTCCTCCACGTGAACACGCCAACATCTTCAACCCTCCTCTACGAGGACCACCATACCACCATTGAACCTCCTCCACACCACTATCATAATGTCATCGATTGCTCTCCTCCATGCTTCTGTAGTTGCTAGATCTGGAATAATACTAGATCTAAACCTGACCCAAACCAAAAACCCAAAGTTGTGAATGGTTTTGGGTGTGTTTTGACTTTTCAATTGGTTTTTTCTATTTAATTGCATTTTTTTATTATGAATCGATTGGAACTTGGGAA
>JAOQMR010000002.1:24950083-24966251 GCA_027563865.1 Erythroxylum pelleterianum
CCAACTTCCTCTTTTATATTGGAAAAACTTGTCAGAAGTTACATATAACGTTGTGGCCGTTCATGTAACTGCTAACATTAGGAAATTAATCATGATCCAATTATGAGTGCAGCTTAAAAATAAATATTTTACAATTTTCATTTGAATCTTAATAATTGAATAATTTAAACAATACATATCATAAATAGTAATTGAGTTGTAGATGATTCAAATTCCTGGAAAAAATTTCACAAGCTATCAACCACAAGCTCTTTAAGTGTATAGTTTTTAACCGTATCAACAAAGTAGAGAAAAGAATTTAACTTTTGAGAAGTGAAGGTAAGAGTGCTAGATCTCTTTTGCCTTACACTGCAAAGGTTTTCTAGACATTGAACTTATATCAAAATTACACCTATTTCTTTACATGGCAATCTCACTTAGGTCCATTTAAGCATGACTTAACTTTCTCATATGACCTTCGACCAAAAAATCCTTGTTCTCAAATCCTTCACGATCCTGGCAGGATTTAACTAACACTAGAGTAAGAATGCTACAAAAGCATTAAATAATGATAAACAATAATAAACGCAGAAGAGCTATGGTAAAAACCAACCTTTATTACTTTCCCAAAAGTATACAAAAGAATTCTCTCTCTCAATGTGTTCATCTCCCCTCTACCTTTATTAGGGAACAAGGCTCAAATAAGCTATTTATAGGCTTCTTTGGCTTAATCATCAAGCTACAATTTAGAATCTTAATTAAATTGAACTAACTAGATCACATCTATTCTCATTAGATTACATCACACTAACTAATTGGATGACACCTCCATCCAAATAGGATTCTATATAATATAATTGTTAGAGAAGTGCTCTAAAGGTAATCACCTTTAGCACTTATTGTACAAATCTTTTTGATTAATAAAACGTTTTTTTTGTTAACTTGATGTTCATGTTCTTTATGAATTGATAGTGATCTTAAATCAAATTAATGAAGTCCTTTATACATTACATAGCATAAAGGAAATCATTATGAGATCATGATAATGAGATTCCTATCATGTATAATTATGTTAGTATCTAAATTATCCATAGTGTTAGGATTAATGAGACGGGACATAATTAATCTGGACAGACTAGCACATGTTATACTCCTTGATTAGATTAAGCAATAGATCTCATAAGCTGTAAGCATGAGTTGTTTATAGTTAACCTGTGGATGCTTGCTAAGAGTAATAAATACATTAGATGACCTGCCATGAGATAGTCATATGGATAATCTATTCTAGAGTCAATGATAGTCTCATCATAGTATTGGTGCAGATATCCTTAGACTTAAGGTGCTTAAGGATATCTTGGATACTAATCCTATACTTTGACTCCATTTCTCGTTGCCTTTTAGAGGTTACTTATAGGGTGATGATTGGGTACAGCTTAAGATATTTGAAGGTAATTGATCGCCAATAAAGGATTCACCACTTCTGATAGAAGGAGTTGATATCCACGACCTCTTGTCGGGGTCGTTACTCAGGAATTTTTGGCTAGAGTGGAAATGTCATGAAGATAGTCTTTAGTGACATATCCAATTGAGTAATGAGTCTCGGGGACAAGAACTAACATCACTTGGGCTAGATGTGACGTAATCAATCTAGTAGGAGTTAACACTTTAACCATACTCTGAACCAAGTGGGTATAGATGGTGAAAGGATGAATTGCACAGGAACATTGTCTATGAAAGGGTTAGAAGTCAAACCACTAACTTTCCGATCAATTGGAGATCATGATGTGTTGATAGATGCCGCTCATAACTTGCTTAAATTAAGTGTTAATTCAAGTGGTCAATATAATCGGGAACCTAATGGGTCACACGCATTAAAGATGTGAAGAATGAGTAAAATGATTTTGGATGGAGATCGAAGATATGAGAGATGCATGGCTAAGTTACACAAGTGTGGTAGTTTAGGTTCATTTGATTGTAAATCATATGACACATGTGAATCTTGCTTATTAGGTAAGATGACAAAATTACCCTTTAAAGAAGGGGTGAAAGTTTCGTGCTAAATTAAGTGGTATTAAAAGCCACTTAATTCCCATTAACTCTTCATTGATATTGGGGGTTAAAGGAAGGCCAAAGGGTGTAAGAAACATTAATTTTCGTGCAAGTGTTGTGAAAAACAAGAGACTTTTTGGTGAAGTGTTCATCATCTTCTCTCACTCTCTACAAACACTCTCTTAAAGAATACATCACAAAGCTAGCACTTTGTGTTTGTTATAGTCATTCTTCCTAAGAGGTTTTAAGATTCGCTCTTCACGTGGATATCATTAGAGATGTCATCCTTTGATCGTTGTAGTTTATGACAACCTGAAGAGGTGAAGACAACAAAGAACGAAGGAGATTGCAAGGTACGCAACTTAAGTTCATGTTTTATTAAAGTTACATCTAATGGCACTTGAAAGTTCTTCGATTTTTGGGTTTTGTTTTATAGTTCAGCTGTTGTTTTCTATTTTGATGCATGTGATGCAAGATCAAAACCCAACAAGGACTTAGCTATATCACAACTAACAACATAAGAGATTACATTTAATTAGGAAAGGTACATCTATGAAGAACTCCACTATCTTTAGATGAACCTCTCATATGGTCTTTATCTTTTAGAGTTGATATTTATTTACTATAATCTTATCTGCCATATCATCTAAGATCTTCATTTGATCTCTATCTATTGATAATGAGTTATTCAAGCCTAAAGCCTTTTATAACATACTAGTCCAATCCAATGTTTACCCATATCAAATCCATTAGTCATGGTTCATCTATTTAGGCACACATTAAGTCCTTAGAGCTCTCAAAATCTTCCCTCATACATGTTACCCAGCTAACCTTCAACCCAAGGTTTATCTCAAGCTATCTTTTGACCTTACATTTGAAGTTTGCATCTCATGGAAGATTTCGTCTAATGTGTACTAATGAACGTCAACACTTGCCTACTCTCGAGCTTCCATCAACAATGCTCATTTTCTTTGCCTACTCATAAGTATTTGCCTTGTTTTGTCATATTGAGTGACAAACTTTGACTAAGGCTTGCCAAAACTTGTACGATTCCACAATTAAGACTTAAGGTTTGACACTTTCCTCCTATTTGTAGAGAAAGATAGAAGAGTTTTACTTTTATTAAAATGAAACTTCACAAACTCTAATTATAATTATAATTATAATAAAATTAAATATCTTATATTTGATCTTTGAAATTTCTCAAATTTTATAATTAAGTTCAACTTAATTAAATTAGTTCTTCTCTTTTTAACTACTCTTTTATGTGTGACTCATTAGATTCCTAATATGTTGACAATGATTAGAATTAGATAAATTAAAACTCTCTTTAATTTATCTTTAATTCTTTAACTAAACAAACTGTAATTATAGATCGAGATTGACGTCTAGCAATATGTTATGATTATTTAAATATTAGAAATGAGAAAGTGGTTTGACTCAACCTGTCTATGCATAGTTAAAATGTATAATTTAATCTTCTTATCATCCAATGTTCATGTTTGTTCTTGTTAATTAGTAATTGATATATAATTGATATTTGAAAATATCTTTTAAATTCACGATTCATTATTTAAAATCACGATTCACTCCAGCCAGAAAATATCTTAAATCATTACTAATTAAGCACAATAGAATATTCTCTCTAGTTACTTTGGAGTAATGAATCTTTTATTTACTTGTTCAACTATCTCTATATGGTTTATATTATATTCGCGTAATATCTATTAAGCTACCTTTAATAGAATAGGTCATAAGTAGTATTAAAATATAATAATTCTTACATTGAGATACTTTAGTAATCTAAAATCTAATGATCAATTATGCAATCATCATAATGAGGAAATCCATAGACATATATTCTATTTGGAATCTTTAAAATCATATTAATTTAGTAAAACTTATTCTTTAATAAACACTCATACATTTGTTTAAGTATCATTACACTTTAATTTATGAGATCAGATACTTTCATTATAAGAAACATAGAAGTAAGCATAGAAATCAAAGTGTACCTTTGATAATGCATCAACTACAACATTTTCCTTACCTTGCTTGTATTTAATCACATACGAAAATGTTTCAAGATACTCCACCCAACTTGCATGCCTTTTGCTCAATTTCCCTTGTCTCTTCAAGTACTTGAGACATTGATGAGCACTATTCATCACGAACTGCTTAGGTAGTAAGTAATGTTCCTAAACTTCAAAAGCTCTCACCAAGGCATAAAACTCCTTATCATAAGTGGAGTAGTTCAAAACTGATCGCTCAACTTCTCACTAAAATATGCTACGGGACGATTCTCTTTCATTAAAACAGCCTATGTACCAATCCTAGAAGCATCACATTCAATTTCAAAAGTCTTAGAAAAATATGGTAAAATAAGTGCAGTGCATAACTTTTCCTTTAAAGTATTAAATATATTTTCCTGTTCTTTCTCCTATATAAAGCCAACAATCTTTTTAATGATTTCATTCAATGGAGCGGCAATAGTAGAGAAATCTTTAATAAATCGCCTATAAAAACTTGCTAAGCCATGGAAACTCCTAACCTCATTAACTGACATAGGTGTCGGCCATTCTTGAATAACTTTCACCTTTTCAAAATCAACCTCAACTCCCTTAGAACTTACCACAAATCCTAAGAAGACAACTTTATCTATGCAAAATGCACACTTTTAAAGGTTTGCATACAACTTCTCTTTCCTAAGCACATCCAAAACATTCTTAACATGCATGAAATGTTCATTTAAGTTCTTACTGTAGATCAAGATGTCATCAAAGTAAACAACCATAAATTTACCAAGGAATTCAGGCAAAACATGGTTCATTAAGTGCATGAAAGTACTAGATGCATTGGATAAGCCAAAAGGCATAACCAACCACTCATGCAATCCATATTTGGTCTTAAATACAGTTTTCCATTCATCACCTTCTTTCATCATAATCTGATGATAGCCACTTTTTAAATCAATTTTAGTGAATATGCAAGCACAATGTAACTCATCTAGCATATCATCTAATCTAGTAATAGGATGACAATACTTTACAGTGATCTTGTTGACCGCTTTAAAGTCCACACACATCCTCCAAGTTCCATTTTTCTTTGGCACTAAAAGGAATGGCACAGCATAAGGACTTATGATATCCCTCACGTACCCCTTCTTAAGCAATTCATCCACTTGCCTTTGTAATTCCTTCGTCTTCTCTGGATTGCTTTGGTAAGCTGGATGATTAGGAATTTGAGCTCTTGGTACCAAGTCAATCTAGTGCTCGATCCCTCTCAAAAGGGCCAATCCATGGGGTACCTTTTCAGGAAAAACATCATCATAATCTTGTAATAAGGTCACAAATAGACTAGGTAAACTTAGGTAATGGTCAGTGTTAGTAAATAAAGTTTCCTTAAACTAAATCAAGATTAAAGCTCTCTTGTCAATGTATGTGCTTTTTAACTCTCTCTTTTTTGCATAAAAACATGATTGTGTCTTAACTTTTTCACTTCTTTCAATTTTTCTTTGCTCACTTTTCACGTTCTTTTCTTTCTTTTCACTCATTAACTTCTTCTCTCTTGCATATCCCACTTTCTTTTCCTCACTTGTGCAGTCACTCACCATTGGGCCTTTTAATTTTATGCTTTTCTCTCATGGTCTGTTTTCTCTCTTCTTTCTTTTTTACCTCACTACCTAAATCCCCGCTTGATGATTGTTGAATTTTCAATTGTTCAAGGTATGTTTCTTTTGGTGATAAAGGAGCAGGGTAACTTTCCACCCATTATACATAAAAGAATACCTATTCATATACCCATAATGCATAACACGCCTATCAAATTGCCATGGCCTTCCTAATAATATATGACCAGTTTGCATAGGCACGCCATCTCACACAACTTCATCCATATATCTACAAATAGAGAATGCAATAACTACTTGCATAGTAACTTTAACTTCACCACTTTCACTCAACCAGTATAGTCTATATGGATTAGGTAGTTATTCACACATCAGCCCCAAATTCTCTACCAAAGTATTACTAGCCACATTAATGCAACTATCCTCATCTATAACCATTCTGCAAGCTTTCCCACCTACTAAACATCTCGCGTGAAGTATGTTCTAACTTTCTTCTAAGCTATCGTCCTTCACATTCAAGTTCAATGCATGTCTAGCAACTAAAGATTCACCATTCACAGTATACTCAACATTCTCATCAACATCAGAAAAATCTTCCAAACGTGGCATACTTAAATTACTACCATCAGACTCATTATCATCATCAGACTCCGAAACAATTTCACTACCCTTAATAAACATAGTCTTCCTATTAGGACAATCAGATGCATAATGACCATGCCCTTGACATTTAAAGCACTTAATATCCTTATGTTTAGAAGGTTTAGAGGATGAATCAATGGTACCTTTTTGAACTGAAATACTCCTCTCCTTGCCTTTGTTTAACTCGTTGCCTTTCTCCTTGAAATCCACATAGTGCTCCCTCTTCTTATCTTCATTTTTGTTCCATTTTGGATTCCATTTGCTGTTGGAATTTGAGAAAGACTTAGCTACCCTTCTTTGTTTGTGTTGTCTCTCCACCTTCATGGCAATGTTCGCTAAGTCAACAATCTCCATATAATGTTGCAATTCAACCACATCAGCAATTTCCCTATTCAATCCACCCATGAACTGAGCCATTATCACCTCTTCCTCCTCTTCTATTTTAGCTTTAATCAATAGTATCTCCATCTCTTTGTGATAATCTTCTACTGATCTAGTTCCTTGTGTGAGTTTATATAATTGTTGGTGCAACTCTCTATAATAATAACGTGGTACAAACCTCTTCTTCATCACACTTTTCATCTCTTCCCAAGTGGAAATAGGTGGTTCCTTATTCCTCCTCCTATTTTTTACCAATTCATCCCACCAAACTAATGCATAATTAGAGAATTCCACTATTACTAATCTCATTTTTTAATCTTCAGAATAGTTATGACAAGCAAAAATCAAAATAGTTAGGAATGCAATGAAAATACCTAAGAAAGAAGATGAACACAAATCTAGAAGCAAGTATACCAAAAATGAATGAAGGCAAAATGGGCACACAAGAGGAAAGGGTGTATGATGCCTAAACAAAATACATAATTTAAATTAACAAGAATCAATTTGTTAATTATGGTGTAAATGGAAACAAAAAGAAACAATAAGAGATTAAAAAATAGACACTTAGAATGAAAGAAAATGACGAAACTAATGCATAAATGCAGGAATTGAAATTTCCCTAGTAGAAAAATCAACTTGAATGCAAAGATGTAAAGACACTAAACAAAATAAGAAAATAGCAAAAGAAAATCATATAATCACGCCAACCCCAAAGATTTTTTTTGCAACAATTTTTTTTCATTTTTTCGTTTATTATTATTTTTAACTATAGCAATGTTTTCTTCTTGTCTAGCTACTGATTTTTTCCGTTTTTTAATTTTTACTGTAGCAACGTTTTCTTCTTATCTAACTACTGATTTTTTTCGTTTTTCCTAGGAAAACACAATAATAAGATGAACCCTAATTTCGAGTTCTAATGGAAAATAATAGTAATAACATAAATACAAGATAAATAAGAATTTATCCTAATCCAAGCTCTGATACCAAATGATGCACAACCCCAAGGCTAAAGAACCCGAAACCTCTTAAACACACACGTTGGATAGAACATGAACAAAACAAAATCCCCAACCTTAATGAACCCACAATCAATTATTTAAAAGGAAGCATATATAATAAGGTTGATTTAAAAATAAGAATAGAAATTCGTCACAAGTATTTACCTTGATAAGAAGTATATTCTTGATGCAATAGAAAAAGACAAGAAATCCTACCTTATAGAATTCGTTATTCAACCAATTTAATGCTAAACAATGTTTATTATGATGTATTTATGCCTCTTAGAAAGAAACAAACCCTAACTTGTAAAAGGCCTTTAAACATAGATCTTTCACTAAATAACTAAATCCCAAACTAATATTTCTAAAATATAACCCGTTAAACTTAAAAGTTTTAAACAAGCCCAAGACACAAGTAGTGGGCTATCGAAAGTTATACTTCTAACGTAAAATAATTAATTAAATAAGAAGGAAAGTCTTTTTGCTCATTCTGCCCAACTTGATTATTTATTTTGTCATTATCCTTCGTTGTCTTTTGAGATTCCATTTCATCTACAATTCGGCCCATATAGGATTGAAGTGCTTCTTTGACCTTAAGTTTTTAGCTCTTGATTTTGTTATTGGTCCCTCCGGCATTACTAGCTCATCTTTAGCGCTATTTCGCTTACAAAGTCCCACAATTATACTCATATCAGCTCATAAGAAAGATTTTTGCAAGAAAGGAAGCATTTATCATATGATTTTATTTTCTTTAGAGAATTAACCCGTTAGCAATAGAAGGAAATAATTCTAATTTGAAAGGTCATCATCAAAATCATTAAGTCTTGAGCTAACATGTTCGACACAGAATTTTTGTTCTATTAGTTATAGAAATACTTAAGGTATTGCAATTATAGTTATTTATAACTTTGCATAATGTCAAGAAATATAACAACTCTATTTCTTGACTTGAAGAGCTTGCTGTACCTTTTTGGTGACCGTGAACAATGCCAAGCAAGCAACAAGTTCTGTTGGACACATAATTGTTATTCTATTTAAATAATTTAACTAATCCCCATTAAATTATTCAATGCCCGTGTAATTTCCATCATTCAATAGACTGCATACAGAATGATAAGGAAATGAAACCAATACCATGAACAAGTGACCAAAGTCAAGTATTGTTTTCATATGCCTTATATAATTCTCCAAATGGAAATTAGAGTCAGAATTTGCAAGCGTTATAGAGCACAGATTAAATCACAATACAAGACATATTTTCAATTGATTAGGGGAAAAATACAGATTTGGGCAGAAGTGTGGATCTAAATAGGAATAACAAATATATGTACTAGAATGCAAACACAAAACCAAGGGCTAAATGCCCAAATTTTGGCCAAACTTTTTAGGGTTTGATGAATTTAAGGCAAAATATTTTAACCTGTTCAATTAAGATCTAAATGTTATCGAGTCTGTTCAATTTTAGGCTATTATAGACAGAAATTAGGCAATGTCATATATGCGTCGTTTCTATATATAAAACCACTGTGGAGAGGCCAGGTGGATTTTAGATGCCATGTAAAAAAGCCACATGGATTTTCAAAAGAAAGAAAATCATTTAAATTTTTACTCATAACCCTAAATTAACTTTTAATCTCCAAATATGCTCCCTCTTTCTCTCAGAAACTTAGCAAAAGGGTTGTCCAATTTCGCGTCCTGCCTTCTTCGCGCATCATCACTACCGATCACTCCAATCCCTCTTACTGATCCGCCTTCTAGTCCTTCGGCATGAATGTTCTCTCCAGCAATCACCAAGTACGTTCACATTTGATCTACTCTTTAATTTACACCCTTTTATTGAGACGATGTTTAAGGTTGCTCCTTGATAATTCAAATGTTTAAGTTTAATATTCGTGATTTCTTTATATTGTATCATTCAAGCTGAAATCCTTATGTTTCATCTTCTTTACCTGGTAATTGGATGAACAATTCTTTTCATTGAACAAGCTATAAATAAAACAAACAGTCTAGTGGCGGACCATGGCGACATGGTCGAGTGGTAAGGATGGGGACTATAGTCCTTTTCTCCCAGTTCAACGAAAAATTTTCCTGATTTGATATTATTGATGCATAAGGAAGTATAGTAATATTGCCTCATCCTCTAATTTCATGTCTACCACAATTTACAAATAGTTTTCTTTCTTCTCTTCATAGGTATGTCTTTCTAAGATATCCTATTAAGGATAGGTAATTAAGAAAAAAATTATGTTGAACAATCAGACAATATCCTTTTATGAGTGTCCACATACCATTTTGACTCTTCCTTATCATTGATAACTTCCCTAGTTGATTTTACAGAGTAAAAGTGTTTTAAATGTTGACACCATTGTGCTTGATCAAACTGGTTGATTTGCATTATTACACAACCCTTTCCTGCTCTTAAAATCTATCCACACAAGGACAGGTGTAATTGAGATGTTGCATTTTGCAAACAATATTTATTTTTAGTTTTCTTGGATAATTTAGACAACCTCAGCCTTGAGGATGATGGTTTTATGAATAAATGGTTTTTAAAATGCATAACACAAATTAAAGAGACTTGTACTTACTAATTCCAATACTTAATGAAGCACAAGCAGCCCTTCTTATTTATGGATGTTATAAGAAGCCTAGGAAATTATTTTACTCTTTACCAAGAATGGCCTATTTTAAGAATGAACTATTTGCCTGTAATCTTCATATTGGCATATGCTATTCTGGCCTTTTTCTTGATTGTTAGATTTAATGTTTTTTATTTTTACAAATAGTTTCATTTTTAGTATGAATATTTGAGATGGTATTGATAATTTCAATGACCTTTCTTTTTCTTAAATAAGCTCGATGTTATTGATTATTGATAAGGCTTTGATGAGTACATGAATTTAGTTCTGGATGATGCTGAGGAAGTTAGTGTAAAGAAGAAAACAATAAAGTCTTTAAGTAATTAATCTACTTCCTATAATGTTATCTTCCTTGTGCACAACGTGCCCTTTAATTCTATTATCCAATTTTTGTTTTGTTGTTGTATGCTTTCTGGTTGTTGATTTTATGAGTTTAGTGGTTCGAAGAGCATATTGGTGTTACTTATGTGGATAGTGAGTAGTAACTCAGTACATGAGCCCTTCTATTTTTACTCCTTTTATTCCTTTTAACTTCATAGTAAAACCATATGTTTGCAATGAATTACTTGCTTGATGTATTTATTATGAATATGTCATGCATCATGCGCTATACTTGAATTTCTCACTTTGACTTTAGGTTTTGCATTAACACTATGCCTTAGTATATTTTTGTATTACACTATGACTAGTATATTTTCGCATTAACATTATGAATAGTATTTTTTGTATTAACAATATGCCTTAGTATTTCTTCAATATCTAAATTTGTATATTACACACTATTGTTGTTTTGTTTAAGAGTGGGCTGGTCATTATAGTTTGGCATAATGGCATTTGACGAGGTCATTCTAAGATTTCACCATGCAAGATCTTTGGTTAACGTGGGTAATAATCTTAGGTATGAGGGTGGTTTTGTGGATGAAATAGAATTTGATCCTGAATTACTTAGCTACTTTGAACTAGTTGATTGGGTATAACAATATGAACAAAATTTTTTATTTTAGGCCTAGTTTTCAACTGTCTAATGGTTTGAGGATTGTAGAAGATGATGCTAATGTATTGGATATGGTTAGTGAGATGATGCTTACTGGTGCTATTGATATTTATATTGAACATGGTGTATATACGCCTGTTGAAATGATTAAGGATAAACCTAATGAGCTTAATGTAGGGTTTGGAGGTAATGTTGATAATACTGAAGAAAATGTAGAGAATGTAGAAAATTTAGATGATGTCTCAAATGTTGATGATGGAGATGCTAGAGATGCAAATATAAAGGATAACAGAGATGAATGTGTTGATGATGTAGATGATGGAGAAAATAATAGGTTGAGCCACAAAGCTCAGTGGCTAATATATTTATAGCCATTGGCAACGAGCCATACAATTAAGCATATATGTACATTTATCTCTACATTCATATCTCAATCTAATCTAGCAATTCAATCATCAACAGTTCAAACTCAAACACTCATAGTTAAGCAAGTCATCACCTAACACATAACATGTATATTTAATATTAAACATAACACTCAATTATACATCATACTTGACAAATCAAAGATGAAATGCACAAACAAATGGCTTGAGAGTCTCATGGGTCGAAATGGAGAAATCGAAGTTTACACCATGAACTAAATGAGTTCGTTTTTAGGATCTCATATGCCATAAGCAGGCAGCTGGGAGAAGGCTTAAGTCAACGTGCACGTGACGAACGAAATGGTTTCTCTTTTGCCCAAACACAAGCAAATTCTTATGCTCAATTCATTCCATTGCATGCTCATATTTTCATGCTTCTTATGCTTTTTTTTTATTATACAAAATATCATAGCTTCTTTCAAGGCATGACATGATAATACACTATAATGCATTTTTCCACATTCACAACAAGCCAAATTCAAACAATTAAGCATACACACACACAAGTAAGCAATTTGCCCATCTCAACAATAACTATAAACATATTACTCACCTAAATTGCTTGGAAATCCAAGTTCAATTGTGCCTTTCTTCTTGCTCTTGGATAGGATTTTCTTGGTTTCCTAAAACAAACCAATTTCTCATTCAACCCAACATTCAAATGGAAAACTCTTAAAGATTCAATAATAAAAAATGATAAAATTGAGTTTAGACTATTCTTACCCATAATTTATCTAGGTAGAAAAAACCAAAACCTAGTTTAGAAATCCATGAAAAATCAAATGGGTTTCTCTTCTGTCTCCCTTCATTCCCAACAAAAACCCATTTCTCTACTTCTTTTTCTACCAAAACAAGAAGAAAGATGAAGCCTACCTTAAACTTAGCCAAATCTTCTTCCTTTCTCTTCCTCCACAATTTTATCTCTTCTTTCCCTAGCTTCCACGATTTTCTTCTTCTTTTCTCTTCTTTCCCACGTTTTTCTCTTCTCTTCTTTCTTCTCAAGATTGTTTCTCCCCTCTCTTCTTATTCAAGACCCCATTTTGGTCTTGTCCTTCCAATTTTACCCCTCTTCATTTAACATAATGTCTACTAGCCCCTTTAGCCTATTAAACACCATATTAAGCCTATTACACACTAACTTAGTTCTAACACTTCTATTCAAACATTCTAATTTCCATTCATGCTCACTAAATTAATGGACTAAATTCTAAAAATAAATAAATAAATAATTAATTAATTAAAAAAATTCGGGGTTTAACATATGTGAGACATTCAATAAGACTTTATGCAAGAAAATTGTTAGTTTTAGGGTTGTTTAAGCACATTAAAAGAGAAATGATGAAAAGAATTGTGAGAAAAGGAAAAGAGGCTGCCAAAAGGAAAGGAAATTTAAGGCCAAAAACATGGGAAGCTATTGATAAGAGTGCAAATATGTCAAAGCATATGGGAAGACTATTTAACTATATTCTTGGCCCCAAAATTCCTTGCCACTTGGTAGCCTCTTTTCTTTTTCTCAAAATTCTTTTTATCATTTCTCTTCTAACGTGCTCAAACAACCCTAAAACTAACAATTTTTTTGCCTCAAGTAGAGTCTTATTGATTGTCTTATATAAGTTGGTGTCAACCAACTCAATCATAGAATCTTCCCTCTGTAATTTCCAGCACCATTACTAAATTGGTGCATAGCTCTCAATATCTTCTATTGCCCTTTCCTTCTTAGCTCTTAGCTTTTCCATATTTTCTTTAAATTACCTTACTCTACAGGATTTTGCAATTTTCCAAAAGTGGTCCTTCATCTCTTCCCCTTTATGTCCTCTTCCTTGTCAATTCATATAAACATGTTGAGCACAAAATTTGTGCTCAACATTCAGACATAAATCTGCAATTATTCTATCAAGTCCCTGCAAGGAAAACCATAACTATTTCAGTAGGCAAAATCATAAACATTTCAATTTATTTCTTCACAATTATAGTAGGCACATAAATAGTAGAAAAATAAAAGTAAAAATAATTTGATGTGAAACTTTTACCTTTTGTTGGTCCGTCATTGTAGTCCAACCAATTTTAGTGCCCAATTGAGGTAAATCTTCTTGCAGTCTTTCAATGAATCACTTCTAGGTGACAGTAGTCTCATCTTCAACCATAGCCCAAGCAATAGGAAACATTTGATTGTTTCCATCTCTTCGCACAACACATAGAAATTCACCCTTAGTTATGGTCTTAAGCCAACATCTATCTAGGCCAAGATAATGCCTGCACCCATGCTTGAACCTATGTTTAAGAACTTCTAAACATATGTACATTCTTTCAAAAACGGCTGGGGATTTTGGAATTGAACAAGACGCTGTCATTTTAACTGTGCTACTTGGGTTGGTTTGCCTAATGACTTCAGCATAAGGCCAAAGGTTCCTAAGCTCCTCTTCAATATTGATCACAATATTGTCTAATATTTTTCTTTGCTCTTCTCACCATACTCATAAATACTTCAACACCAAAACAATCCTTAATATAAAATCTAAAATCAACATTCTTCAAAAATGGATCCCTTTTAAACTTATCCATCAACAAGTCAGATAAGATGTTGATATTCATCCTAGGATTTATATAAACCCTATTGCAGTCATGAGTGTTCTTAAATTTTCTAACTTTAAAAGAGTACAGGTTACCAAGGTCAGTTCTCTGTCTTACATTTACCTTGCACAAATTTGGGTTTATTTTTGGTAAACATGACAACCCTCTTTGTTTTGACGGACAACAAACTAACTACATACTTAAATTTTAAATGATTAAGAAAAATCATCCTTAAATCAATGTAAGCCTCAGTAGAATTTTCATCATAAATAGCGTATATTCTTTTTCTTCTAGTCACATCATCTACCGTATCATTTATATCACTAATAGGTTCCCCATAGTCGTCACTGTCATAATATTAAAAACAAAACTATATCATCATCTGCATCATCTCAGTAAAAGGGTGTAATTAATGAATAGATCAAATGTGAACGTACGTGGCGATTGCTGGAGAGAACATTCATACTGAAAGACTAGAAAGTGGATCAGCGAGAGGGTTTGGAGTAATCGACAATGATGTGTGAAGGAGGCAAGATGTGTTGGCCCCTGAATTTTTTTAAAAAAAATTAAGCATGATTAGATGATTTTTGAGGTCTTGATAGATTAATTTGTGTTGGGATTAATTAGCATGGTAGTATTAATAAGTTAGGTGGCATGAGTTAATGTAATTAAATGTGTTAGAAGTATTAAGATGCATGAGGGGTAATATGGGAAGCTTACTTAAGTGGAAATGAACCAAGGCTTTTCATTAAGGGAATTTTAGACTTTGTGGCTTTAATGAGAGTATAAAAGGAAGAGAAATAAGATGGCTTACATGAGAAGGAGGGAGAGGACGAAATTTGAGAGGGAGAGAAGAGAGAAGTGTCGTGGAAGAAGAAGAAAAGAGAGAAAAGAGGGCTTGAGTTAGGGTTTTTTATTTTCTAAGAGTTCAAGGAGGTTTTTGGTTAAATCTCAAGAAGGAAAAGGGTAGAGGAAGGTCTAAGCTTCCATTTGGTTCAAGAAACCTCTTGAGTGGGTAAAGATTCAAGGTAAGTTATGTTTTCAAGCTTTAGCTTTTGAATGGATTTTGGTTTTAAAAGCTTAAATAATGGATGGGTTTAGTGATTCTAAGATCAATTTTAGACTTTGGGTTTATTAGGTTTTTCAATTTGGGTTTTATTGAATTGGAATTTTGTCATTCTTCAAGGGAGGCAAGAAAGGCAAGAAGGGCAAGAGGGGCAAGAAGAGGAACACCTTTGATCAAGGTTCAAGCAAGAATATAAGGTGGGTTACATCTTTATATTTGTGTTAATAAGTTAAATAAAATAAATGATTTTCCAACTACTTTGAAAATGAGCTTTAAATATGCTTTGAATGTTTAAAATTTGCTTTACGTTGGTTGTTGTGTGAGAATTTTGGAAATAAGTCCATATTGCTTTGAAATCGTCATATGGTTGTTTGATTGAGTTAAATAAACATGGTTTTTATTACCTGGTTTGAGAATGTGATTATGAAGTATGACATATGCATGAAAACATGTTTTCAAGAATATGCCATTTAGGCAAAAAAAATCCAATTTTTATGCATGGATTACATGTTATGTGGGTTAGGTCAAGTCCACCCAAGAAAATGTCACGTGCATGTCGACCAAGAATAGGCTTATCCCGCCTGCCCGTAAGAGGCACGGAGTTCCATTTAGGACTCCTCAAGTTTACGACTACACAAGGCCATTTTATGAAATTGTGTAGTTCGTCATGAATTGTGGACTTACCAAGCCAATTATGATGTGTTTATATGTTTATATGAAATGACAAGTTTGAAGGATGCTTGATTGTGAAATTTGTGATTGTTTTGACAAAGTTAAGAAAATGCATGTTTTCGTA
>JAOQMR010000002.1:24967666-24978227 GCA_027563865.1 Erythroxylum pelleterianum
CAATTTATTAATCTTATAAAACTTCAAAAGTTTAAATCATGCTTCACAAATAATAAACCGGTTTGGGGTCCAACATAGACCTTAATTGAGCATATTAAAATGTTTTGCCCTAAATTGATCAAACCCAAAAGATTCTTGCCCAAATTTGGGCATTTTGGGACCCTGTCATAAATATACATGTATATTTACAAAATGAAAAACAACAGTTGTGGAGCACGATGTAAAAGAGTTTAAAGTTTACGGAAGAAATAAAAGAAAAAAATTAGTCAATCACAAGCCTAAATTTGGTATAATGGATGAGAGGAATTGAGTTAATAACAAAGATAATAAGGACTAAAATTTAGATTATGTTAAGATTTCTTATTAGATAAGAAGTAGTAGTAAGTCAAATATTTAATTCCATTATAGCTATGATCTCTTAGTTGTATATGACTTGTAGAATTTCTATTATAAATGATTTAAATAAGAACCCTTTTTTATTAGAATAAGGGTTCTAAGAACTCTGTGTGTGTGTTCAACTCTTCATCAATAATAAGCCAACTCTTCATCAATAATAAACAATTTGAAATTTTTCTACAAACTTAAGTTTTCAACTAGAATGTGTGATGTTTTTTCTAAGAGTGATTTTTAAGCCCTAGGAGTGATTCTTAGTTTCCTACCTTCTATTTGTTTTTCTAAAAACCAAAATTCTAACTTCTAGCATATTAAACTCTAAAATCTTAACTCTAAATTTCTAGCAATCAAACCTTAAAATTCTAGCTGTATAAAATCTGAAATTTCAGCATTCCTAGCCAAAATCTAACATAACTTATAGCCTAATATAAGTTATATTTGCTAATTTTGTGCTTTTTAATTACTAGTTAATAATTCTTTTATTTTTTCCTACATCTATTTGGCATAAGAGCTTTGGTTTACGATGGCAACACGTAGCAGAAAGGCATATAGAGGAATATTAAGCGACTAAAAGCTAGATCAAATATTTCTAAAAGTTATAAAAAGATTAAACCTTAATGACCTTCAATCACAAGGTGCTCCAAGAACTAGTCCAGAAAATAATATCAAACAACAAACTTCACTTAATGGTAAGTATTTTTCTAATAACTTAAACTTCATCTAAGATGAAAAGGTTGACACTAATCAATAGTGAATAGGGGTTAGGAAATCAATGACTACCGAGAGATCCAAGACAAAGAAACCAACTAGCAGCACATCGATGACATCTTGTGTTAAAGCCTCTTATTTTGCAGGAAAGATAGATCCACACCTATTCTTATACTGAACAACAATAATGGAAGATTTCTTTAACTAGTACCACATGTCTAAATATTGAAAAGTTTGATTCACAAAGATGGCGCTAGTTGAACACGCTAAAATTTAGTGGAGATCAGTAGAGGATAGACTTCAAAAAACAAGTCAGCAAACAATTGTTGATTAGGAAGAGATGAAGTTTAAGTTATTAGAAAAATACTTACCATTTCATTATTAAGAAGATCTCCAAGATCAACTCATAGCCCTTAAACAAGGATTATGTCTGTAAAATATTTGATGAACTTTCTATCTACTGTGAAGCGATGGAGTCATAATGACAACTTATATCTCACTACAAAAGTGGTTTAAGGGTAGAAATTCAAAAGGAGCTAATAATGCAAAGTATTTATAGCATTGAAGATGTATATCAATTGGCTTTAAGATCGAAACAAAACATAGGAGAACAAGTAACTAAAAAAGTTTCAAAGTCAAGTTAGGGAGTTCGACATAAAGAGAACTACAACAATGCAAAACTTTATACCAATACCTAATGCATCAAAATATGCACCACAAAACCACTACAAAACTTCTCAATGAGTTGAATTTAAAGGAAAAGTCATAGTTGAAACTGGGATGAAAGGAGGCAACAATGACAAGAAGTGCTTCCGATGTAATAGGAGGGCCTACTTTGCTTATGAATGTCCTAATAAAGGTTTGCATATGATGAGAGAAGAAGAAGAGGAAGAATCTAATAAGTACGAGAACAAAGTTGGAGAGGAGTTGGACAGAGACTCCAGTGATGAACTAACTAATCCTACAAATCTTAATGCAGTGAAATGCATACTTACAACCCTTAAAGTCGAAGAACAAGAAAAATGACGTTGTACTGCTATTTTTTTCACTCAAGTTTGATGCAGAGATAAAGTATACAAGCTTATCAATGGTGAAGAAGTAGTATAAATGTGATATCAAACAATATGATGAAGCAACTGAAGTTACTCACAGAGAAACATCCAAATCCCTACAAAGTTGCTTGAATAGATGATAGTATTATACCTGAAACATCTCGTTACCCATGTTGAGGCTAGAATAGTAAATATGAGAGATTATTGAGAAATTAGAAAGTGCATTACATGCTCATGCATAATAAGGCATACGAGCCTTGTTTTCTCAACGGATAAGGGACAATATAAATGAGCCTGGTATTCACAATAGATACGAGAAAGTTTAGACACTCAGTCACAACAACGTAATAATTGGAAAAGAGTCACGTGAGCATTTCATATACATTTTAATAAGTTTGTTTGATTGATTGAAATGCAAAATTGTTTAAGTGAGAATGTGATATGTGATAATTTATGTAAAATGCAAAGATGTTAATTATATGTTATATGTGTGATGTGTTGCATAAATTGAGTTAACTATCGATGATGGTTACTTCATTGAGTTCGCAAAACTCACCAAAATTGCAACGTTGATTTTCAGGACCGAAAGACGACTTTAGCTACTAAGAGACGCTACAAAAAGTATAGTCTTGTACGTTTAGGGAAAAAGAAGAAATGGCTCGAAGGTCGGTCAGTTGAGATTGGAAGATTAGATAGATCTTTTTGTGTATTTCCTCTTTCATGTAGTGTATTTTGTATTAAGATATGATGATGTTCACATTCGAATGATATTGAAAACTGTCAATGTAAATATTTAGTTTTATGAAATGAAAGGAGAAATCTGGGTTTTAAAATATGATGTTTTCTATTATGATGTCTTATAAGAAAATAAAGAATGATGATGCCATGTTAAGTGAATATTGTGATTGAACGTAACGCACCATTATCATAGGTTATGTACTGGAATGTCCTCATGGTGTTCTGGCTCATACTTTATGGTAGTGGGGGTGTTATAATACCAGTTGCTCAAAAGCGCTTGGTGTCTTTCAAATTAGGAATATATGAAGACTATATTTGGTATGATGTCATTCTTATAAAAGTATCTCACATTTAACTTAGGCGATCGTGGCTTTATGATTGAGATGTGCAACGCTTCAAAAAAAGCTAACACTTATTAGCTTATATCTCATGGAAAAAAAGATAATTTTGAAGCCTACAAAAGGAGACATGGTAGAAAAAACAAAGAGGAAGTAACAAGACAACCATAAATGCTAAGGAAAAGCCTCTTAATATCTTTAAGGACTAATAATTTGAAGCTGTCAACAAGAAAAATGGAATTGTGTTTACAATGATAGTAAGGGAAGCAATAGAAATAATCCCTAAAACACCCTTCACCTTACCAAAAGAAGTGGGAGAATTATTAGCTATTTTTTCAGACCTTACACCGGATGATTTACTAAGTGAATTATCTCCTTTACAAGATATTCAGCAAGCTATTGACTTGGTACCTAGATCTACTTTACCAAATCTTCTAGCCTATAGCTTGAATCATATTGAGAATGAAGAGCTGAAGAGACAAGCAAAGGAGTTATTGAAAAAAAAAAGGATTTGTTTAAAAAAGAACTTGTTTAAGAAAGTATTCTTCTGTGTGCAATTCTAGCATTATTGATTCCTAAAAAGCATAGAAGTTAGCGAAAGTGTATTGATTGTCAGGCGATAAATAAGATCACAATAAGGTATAGATTTCCAATTCCTTGCCTTGATGACACGTTAGATATGTTGACTGGAACTACTTTCTTTACTATGATAGACTTACGAAGTGGGTACCATAAAATTAGAATCAAACCTAGAGATGAATGGAAAACGATTTTTAGGACTAAAAAGGGACTTTATGAATGGTTAGTGATACCACTTGGACTCTCTAATGCTCCTAACCATTTTATCAGAGTGATAAATCAAGTTTGTCAACCATTTATAGGTAGATTTTTGTTGGTATATTTTGATGATATATTATCATCTATTACATTTACAACATGTCCTGAGAGTTTTGAGACAAGAGAAACTTGATATCAATTTAAAGAATGTTCTTCATGCAATAAATTGTTGTATTTTTTTGGTTTTATTACATCTTACCATGGAGTGGAGATGAACCCCAAAAAAATTAAGGTCATCCTTAATTGGCCTATTCCAAATGATGTACACGAGACAAGGAGTTTCCATAGCCTAGCAATATTCTATAGGCGATTTATTCGTAATTTCAACACCAAGATGGCACTCATTACTGATTGTATAAAGAAAGGACAGTTTACTTGGTCAAAGGCAGCAACCAAAGCATTTAAAGAAATTAAGAAAAAGATGACTTAAATCTCTTGTTTTATAACTTCCAGATTTTTCTAAAGTATATAAAGTTGCTTGTGGCACATCTCATATAGGAATTGGAGGCACACTCAGCCAAAAGGGACACCCGATTGCTTACTTCAGTGAAAAGCAAAATGAAGAGAAGCAACGATAGTCGACCTATGATAAGGAATTTTATGTAGTGGTATGTTCTCTTTACAATTGGTGTCATTACCTATCATACAAGGAGTTTATTCTATATTCAGATCATGAATCTCTTAAACACTTAAAGTTCTAGAAAAACTTAAACAAAAGGCATGCCTTATGGAGTGAATTTTTGGAGCAATTTAAGTTTGTTATTAAACATCTGACTAGAGTTGATAATAAGATAGCAGATGCATTGAGTAGTAAGAGTCATTTGCTTAACACTTTACTAGTAAAAGTTATAGGGTTTACAAAATAAAAAGAGCATATGATTTAGATCAAGATTTTGGAATAATCTATTCAGAAATTACAACTAGTTAAAGAGACCAATACTTTCCTTTTGAGATTCACGATAGCTATCTTTTCAAAGAAAATCAACTTTGCCTACCTAATACTTCTAAGGGAGTATGTGAATTGGAAATTACGAGGAGCTCACTTTGGAAGAAGTAAAACCATCACAATGGTTAAAGATCGCTTTTATTGGCCCTCTTTAACGCGAGACGTGTCGAAGGTTATGTGGCAATATCAAACATGTCAATTAGCTAAAGGAAGGAGACAAAATTTTGGATTATACATATCACTGCTCGTGCCTCATGAACAATACTAGGACATAAGTATGAATCTTGTCTTGGGAGTTCATAAAACTATAAGAGGTTATGATTTTATTTTTTAGGTGGTGGATAGGTTTCCCAAGATTAGTCATTTCATTGCATGTTCCAAGACTTATGATGTTGTTTATATTGCTAAAATTTTCTTCAAAAAGGATGTATGTCTCCATGGATTACCCTTAACCATCTCCTTTGATTGTGACGTAAAATTTATGACACATATGTGTGTGTATGTGTGTGTGAGTGTGTGCGTGCGCGTGCGCACGTGTCTCCATGGATTACCCTTAACTATCGCCTTTGATGGTGACGTAAAATTTATGAGACACATATATGTTTGTGTGTGTATATGTGTGTGTGTGTATGTGTGTGTGTTCAGCTCTTCATCAATAATAATCAATCTGAAATTTTTCTACAAACTTGAGTTTTCAACTAAAGGTGTGATGTTTTCTTCTAAAAGTGATATGTAGATTCTAAGAGTGATTTCTAATTTTCTACCTTTTGTGTTTACCACAAAATTCTAGTAACCAAAATCCTAACTTCCAACATATTAAACCCTACATCTTAAGCTTAAATTTCTACTAAATCAAACCTTAAATTTTCAGCTATACAAAATCTAAAATTTCAACATTCCTAGCCAAAATTCATCCTTCAAACTTGATATTTCAATAATCTAATATCAATCATATTTCCTAATATTGTGATTTTTAGCTAGTAGTGAATAATTCTTCTATTTGTATTGCATTGCTACTTAAGGAAACCAAAAAAGTCTGATTGATCAACACATCCAGCCATTTATGCATCATTAAACAAGAAGCCTAGAGAGTTGCATTGCTACTTAAGGAAACCAAAGAAGTCTGATTGATCAACACATCCAGCCATTTATCCATCATTAAACAAGAAGCCTAGAACACCAAACCATTCATCCCATTGACATAAGACACATAATCTATCCCAAGCGACTATGTAACAATTTGTCTAATAACCTAGAGAAGATTGTCCCATAGGCATAAAGTTGTCAAATTCCATGATTTAAATGTATGTACGATGCAAAAGAACATGAGTTTATAAACGAAATAAAAAGGATAATTTAGTCAACAACTTTAATTTAATGGGAGGAAGAATGGAAATTGAAGTAACAGCAAAAGCAATTTATTTTATGCAAAGTTTTTCTTATTAGATAAGGAATAACAATACAGTTAATATATTGTCCTACTTTGTTTAAGACGTGAGCTTTTTTAAGAATGAAGAATCTTTATTAAAATAAGATTCAATTTTGGATAGTTTAAAACTCTTTTTGAATAGTTTAAAACTCTTTGCTGATAGAGGGAGTCTAAGAACTATGTGTGTGCTCAACCCTTCAATAACAAGCTATCCCGAATCTTTTTTACAAATTTAAGTTTTCAATTAAAAGGTGTGATGCCACTACATTCCAACAATCAAAAATACAAATTCTAGCTATATCAAACCTAAATTTTAGTCATATCAAACCCTAAAATTCTAACCTATGTTTTCAAAAATTAAACCCTAAAAACCCAGCTATACCAAATCTAAAATTTCAGCATTCTAAGCTGAAATCAGAACCTAAAACTTGATATTGCAACAGTCTAATATCAACCATATTTCCCAAATTTTGTGAGTTCAGCTATTAATACTTCTTCTATTCGTCCTACATCAAAGTAGGTTTCTATTGGTAAAATGCTAGTCTTTCCTAGGCCAAAAGTCCAAAAATGTCTAGCTTGTTGCACCAAATGCCATCAAGCATAAATGATGCAATATCTGTTTACAACCAAAATAGATGTAAATAAATAGCTCTATCAATTGCATGGTGCATGGGGGAGTATACCAGCAGCAATTCGTTAGCCAAAGAAATTACATATCAATAAGTTTAGGTGTATCTTTCCGTGAAAAGAAACGGTACTCATACAAGGAAGTTGGGGGAATGTTTCACTCTAGCCTTGACTGAATAAATATTCTTGAAATTTCAGGCTTCACTGACCCACTCTTCAAGGTCTATTTTATTATAACTAAGATCACTAAATCTCAATCAAGTCCTGAAATGCATCAGCAAATGTACTCATAGAGATAACACTAGGGAAGTTGGGGACTGAATAAATATTCTTGAAATTTCAGGCCTCACTAACCCACTCTTCAAGGTCTGTTTTACTATAACTAAGATCACTAAATCTCAATCAAGTCATGAAATGCATCAGCAAATGTAAGACTACAAATCAAATGGTTACTACTTCTTTGGTGTTTTGTCATTACATCTGAAGATTTACATGCAAAGCAACTAATAAATAAGGTACAAACTTATCGAACATAACCAACAAGGTAGAGAGAGAGAGAGAGAGAAAACACTTTCAAGTGAAACCAAAACTAATTGCTCGATGTGCGTTGAAATGCAACAGAAGCATAACATATTCATACCTACAATATTCACATCCAGAGGTTATAGATTACGGTAAACTCTTAAAACATTCATGAACTTATGCACCCTTAGAAGCATATGCCTGAAATGAAAACAGCCAGCAGATGCATGTTTGCCCATCGGTTCAAGAACAAAAGGTTGAGAGATTGCTGTTGATAATCATATGAAGATTGGTTTACAGCATCAGTTTGAAGCAAGAGTTGGCTTCTTGAGCACTGGATCCAGGTCAGATCACATGAAGCAAATTGTATTATGATTCTTGTCCACTCCGACAGAACTTGCATCCCTCATGCCCCTTGACCAGTTGTTATCTCCCTGTAAAATCCATAATAGATTTCTTAAACACATAATCAGCTCATATAAAAATAAAGAAAAGAGACACTGAACCTAAATCAAAGAACCCGCAAACGACAGATTCTAAGTTAAGGTATATAGATAACACTTAATTAATGGTCCAGCTTCATAACATCCCCGAAATAATTGAACTTACAAAGTTCAACACGAAAAACAAATAACGGATCAAGGAGATGACAGCTAAAGTAACGACATGTATTGAAAGTTAAAAGTAGCCATGCGCAACACTTGTTAACAACAGAAAGGAAATGGTAAACAACATTAGACTTTTGTCAAACAATACACAGAAAAATGCATATGATCCATAACATCCAAAATCCAATTACCACCACATAGGCAGCATTTGAAGCAGTAGCCAAAATAAGCTTACTTCCGCACCTATTATGATGATTAGAACGAGTTCATTTCAAGGCAGTAAGTCCTCCTCTTCACCAGCATCTTAGCAGCAGTACCATAAGGTTCCTCAAACGGAGAGCAGATCCAAGACACATCAGACATTTCCTTGCTTGCAGCAGACTGCTCGCTAGGCCTGATAGCAACCAAAGTTGCCCCCTTTAACACAATCCCATCCGGCAATTCCATTTGAGGGGCATACCAAAGCCTCATGCTCAACGCAGGAACAAGCGTCCTCTTCGAAGCAGAAGAAGCTGAAAGTGGCTTCACCCTCAATTCCTCGAGTTGTCCCCTATTCATACACAGCATTCCCTGCCCATCAGCGTCAGTCAATAACAAGCTATCTAGCGTCTTATGCTCAGCAATTATAGGCTGCAGCAAATAATGCCTAGCCGAAGCTGCAATCAATGAGCTAATAGTCCACACCACTCTCAGTTTCAATCCTCCATTCGTGTAAAACGACTCCGGTATACTCCCATTGTCGTCACCGCCATTGACTCTACAAACCCCATCAACATTATTCTCTTGCACGCCAGAGAAATTCTTGAGACGTCCATTGTTTATCACAGAAGCAGCACCGAGAATAACACAATTATCAAGAGTAGATCCGAAATCAGCCCACCATTTCAAGAGAACCCCATCATCAATCCCTAATTCTCCACTAGGCAACTCGATCCGAAGAAAACGAATCTCATTAAAGTTCCTAAGAACCTGAGTAGGCGAATGATGGGTGACACAGCCCTGATCGATCTCACCATCATCCTCGGTCCCAACGGAAAGCGACGACGACCCAGAAGAGCTGGAAGAAGAAGAAAACAACCCACGTCGAGAATTGTAAGAATTCAGCATATCTCTTTTAGGCCCGATCAACTGCCCCAGAGCCTGAAACGGCTTGACAATGCCACCAAAGAAAAAACGGAAAAGCGATGAGAACCCAGAGGGCGAAACAGGGGAGCGAGATTTCTCGACGGAGGACAAAGGTGACGGATCATCGTCGGAGATGACACAATCGACCCTAACCACAACGTTGTCGACCTGAGGAACAAGACACTGAAACCTGCGCGACACAACACAGCAGCGACCAAGAGCCTTAACATCTCCGATTTTGTTGAACACAAGAAGAAGAAGAGAGTCCGGTAATCGATCGAAGTGGTCGATACAGAAAGACAGAGAGGAACATAGGTCCGGTTGAGAGTTCATCTCCCTTCGCTGTCAAAAGTAATAAAGATGAGAAATTTATCAAAATACAGTAAGAGAGAGATCTGGAGATTTTATAAGAGAAACAACAGAAAAGGGCAGATCTAGAAGCCTAAGAAGAGGGAGGATAACGGACAAATGGGTTAGCAGAGATTGAAGAGAAAAATGGTTTGACAATGGCAACAAGCTACAGAACTTGGGAAAGATTCTTAAGACGTGTTGAGAGAGGAAACAGAATATGTTGGCTGTGAGCGTGTACGGGAGACAGAGAGGGAAAGATTGCGGGATGAGATGGATACACGATTTTGTGACTTTGTCTTTACAGAAGAAGATTGGTAGCGGGAGGGCGTTCTGTAGCTTCTTCATATTCTTCTATTTTTTATTTTATTTGGACAAAAGGTGGAAAATGAAAAGGCTTTTGTCTTTTCTTGATTATGGTCATTTCTTTATAATTTTGTCCAAACTATTGAAATTTGTTTAGTTGTGCTACTATTAGATCTCTTACTAGTGCCTCTGTTCTGGCTAGCTACATAAGGCATGTGCTAATTTTCTTTTTGCTTTGGATGTGGATGTCTTTTTACGAGGGTATACAGGAAAATTATGACACCAAATTGGCTAAATTAGTTTAAACGTATTTTTGATTTCAACGTATGGACTAAATAGTGATCGATACTGGTTCAGCCGGATTTTGCTGGGGCTGGATGATTGAGCCAAGTTTACACTATGAATTGCCTGCATTTTCATATCTTTTTATGCACTCGTTGACTCCTAATTGATTACTTTTGTGTTTAAATTGGTTCCTCGTATCGAGCTCTTATGATTTGCAATTTTCCAGTAAATTGTCCCGATTTGATATTACTTTTTCCATAATTTTCCTAAGGACAATTGATTCTGCAAAGTGTTGTTTT
>JAOQMR010000002.1:24978327-24994748 GCA_027563865.1 Erythroxylum pelleterianum
ATCTGCATCTGCTCGAAGGCGTCGTAATATAGTAGGTCGGCTGAGCTACCTGTGTCAATCAGTATCCGCTTCACTTCACTTCCGTCTATGTTCAAGGTGGCCACTAGTGCATCATCATGGGGGTAGCTGACACCCTTTAGATCAGATTCGTCAAACGAGATCGCCACATCGCTCAGCTTCTTTTGCTTTGCTGATGAGTCTTCTACGACCTGCCTGGCATATCTCTTTCTTCCTTTAGTGGCCAACCCTTCTACTGCGCTACCCCCAAAAATCATGTTGACTATCCTAACTGGTCGGTAATCTCAATGTTGACAATTATTTCTTATCCTGGGCTGTGCCCTCGCGTAACATCGGTCGCTCCTGTTTCTGTTCGGCCTCTAAGGTCTTCGCCGATTATGGGACCGATCGGTCCTGCCCTCAACATCGCGAGCGGTACTTTTGTCCAGGATCACCGGGACAAAAGGAGAGCTATACTGTGTAGACAGTCGGCCCAGGCGATCGACCATCGCATCGATATGCCGAGCGGGGGTCTGCTGTTGCCTCGGTTGAGACTACAAGATTTGGCGAATCACTAAATCGGCCGCCTCCTCTATCTGCCATCGGGTGAGAGAGGTTTGTTGCTGAGAAGGAGGATTGGCGCCTAGGGGGTGCTGTGAGTTTAGAGGATTAGCTTCAGCGTTATCCTCTAGAGCTACGTTCTGTCCATCTTGATCTTGGCTTGAGGCCGTTGCTAATCTTTCAGGTGTGGAGATTGTGTGTAAGAATCGGGATGCGCCGGTGGGAGAATGGCAGGTAGCTGCGAAGCCATCCGTTGCAGTGCAAGTGCCGTGACGGCAACAATATCAGGGTTGCCTACTGCCGCCTGACTGATTTGTGTGGTTCTAGGCGCCAAATGGTTCAGCCGAATTTTGCTGGGGCTGGATGTTGTCGTTTGGATCCATTATTCTGAATAACTCTGGCTTGAGATCACCTGCAAAACAATAAAGGCATACCGGGGATTGGTTCCCGGCAAGCCCCTCCGACGCTCAAGTTAGTCCTTTTGTAGGGGTTGTGATAATTATAAACAAAGTGAAGCAGGGTTTCTTGTGTTGTACCCGTATCATGGCAAAACAGTATCTTATATACCTGGAATCACTAGGTTTAGGTCTTTACGTGAGTCTTTGCGTTTGCATGGGAGATTATCTCCTATGACTGGGCCATCGATAGCTAGGCCTAGGATTGGGCCTCACTCAGCCGACCCAACCAGATACCCAAGACCTGTAGGCAGGGCCGGTCCTATACTTTTATGGGCCCTGGGCAAAATTAAAAAAATTTTAAAATGGGCCCCGTCTCATAAAAAAAATTTTGGCCAAGAAATTTTAGTTTACAGAGGGGGCTTGGAGCTCCCTCTCATAGAGGGCCTTGGGCAAAATTAAAAATTTTTTTAAAAAATGGGCCCCTTCTTATAAAAAAAATTTTTGGGCCAAAAAAAATTTTTTTGGCTAAGAAATTTTAGTTTAGAGAGGGGGCTTGGGGCCCTCTCATTGAGGGCCATGAGAGGGCCCTGGGCGGGCGCCCTGCTCTCCCCTGCCCAGGGCCGGCCCTGCCTGTAAGTAAGATCTACAAAGGTGATGTTTTACTGTATGTATATATACCAATCAGAATGTGTTGAGTCTAATAAATTGCTTCCAAAAACTTTAGTTCAAATTGTACTCTAAAGAAATAAGTGAATGCCAATTCATCTACTTGGTGTTCCACGTGCCTCATCGACACTCTTTTCATACGAAGACTCTTCCGATTCTGAAGACCTTAAGAGATGAAACTGTAAAGTTCATCTATGCTAGGCCTAATGAAGATCCATCTGGACCTTCAACATCTGGGACAATCCTTATGATTCGGCCAGTATATTCTCATATAGAAGGTAAATTTGCTTTCTTAATGTTACATGAGTCTTACCTTCCTCAAGGAATTCCGAAGGCAAATGCTTTAAATCCAAGCGTAGATCTTACCCTAATTTTGTTAGTTAGTTATATTATCATTTGCAAACTTTTTGTTTTTCTCTATCGTCTTGCCATTATTCTAAGTTTTTGTGCTCCTTAATCTCACTTAAGTTTGTTCAACTCTTTTCTTTCCCCTCTTTCATTTGGTCTTAGTTTAATATTGAATCTTGTCAACTTTAGCAGAACAATTGAATCTTTTCTCACTTGACTTTAACATATTTTATTAACTTATATACTTTTTAATTGGTTGATTTTTTACAATTATAATTTGATCTTACCAAAACTACTATGGGTCATTCTATAACTTATATAGAATGATTTTTATTCCATGGCTATATCAATTTTTTTCTTACTTTATCTACTATTGTCCCATCAAATCATAAAGTTACAATAACATTTATTTGGGGTCATCTCTCACTACTTCAAATGCTAAACACTTTTTAATTCATAAGTTAACAAAGTAAGAGGTTTATGCTAATTAGATAATAAATTTTGAGATACTTATTTGATTATTATAAAGATCGTGGCTCTATTTATAAGATTGTTAAGGATTATTGATTTATATAAGAAGCTATATATATATGAGATAATATATATAGAGTTCGTAAAACAATTATGAATCTTTCTAAAAGAAAGGAAAATTTGTACAAGCTTTATACATATATTCCAGATCGGTGATGGGATAAGTATCTTACTTAAAATATCCACTTAACATCTTACTTTCTTAATCCTTATTGTTTATTGGTCCTTTTGATATGATTAAGTGCAAAGGTATATTCTCTAATAAAGAGCAATTAAAGGCAACAAATAAAATTAAATTATACAGTGAAGGTTTAGAAAATTTTATCCAATGGAAAAAATATAGCTTGGTAAGTTTTCAAGCTTTTAATTTGTTTTTTACTAATAATTTTTTATAACTATTAATTTAATGTATAGATGAGTAATGGAGATTATTTGGTGAAAGAGTTCTAAAGTTAAGAAAACTTGCTATCAGATTATTTAGTCAAATGACTTCTACATTAGGTTGAGAATGTACGTAATTAGAGGATTTTTTAACATGCCATGTGAATAAACAAAATCATTTGAAATATTAAAAACTTAATAACCTTGTTTACTTTACTTATAATCTGATAATAAAAAATAGGTATTAAGTGATTAGATTTTATTTTCAATAAAATATACCTTTTATTATTACTTATATAACTTTTCTATTATGTATTCAAAGTGTTTATTAAGAAAAGAACATATGATCTAATTAATATTGATTGTATGGATCATACTAATTTTTTAATAGAAGAAGAAGAAATCTCGTGTGACCTTCATGATAATAATTTTGAAAAGGGTGATTTATGAAAAAAAATGTATTTGTCACGATGAATGAATTAAGAACACCTCCTAATTGTTAGATGGTATCTTAATTTATAGTTTTGTATTACAATAAAAATAATGTTATAAATAGTTGAAGAATTTGAAATTTTTTATTATGATGCGACACAATCTTCTTTATAAAGACTATTTTAATTGTTACTATTATTATAGTAGAATCAATTTAAGTTTGAATTATTATTACTTGGGTATACGTTAATATATATTGATAAATTATAAAAATAAACAAAGATGCAATATATTGTTGCATCTTTGCGTACTTTTATAATTTTTCAACGTATATAGCATCTTTGTTTATTTTTATAATTTGTATTTCTTACTTCTTATATATTAGTTTTATTATAATTTAATATTGATTGTAGCTTTTTTTTGTTTAACGGGAAATAGAAAACAAAAAATTACACAATAAGTCTGGGAAGACAGGTCCCTAACAGATCCTCTAATAGGATACGATAGCACCCGGTAGGTGTAGTGGCAAAATAGGTGACTCCAATGTCGGAGTAGACAGCTTGGGTAGCTAGCCAGTCAGTACATCTGTTGCTCTCTCGGTAGACGTATCGATGAACAACAGACCAGCTCCTTGTGAACAATTCCAGGATAGGGTGGAGAGTCTGGGAGCGGTGGTCCGGCGAAGAGAGGAGCGTATGCACCACAAGCGAATCCACTTCCAACTCTATCCTGCAGAAGCCCAGACGCCAGGCTAGTGAGAGGCTAGTGAAGAAGCCCCAGAGTTTTGTTGATAACGCAGCGCACCATCCGAGGTTCTGGGTGAAACCTCCAAGCTAATTGCCATCACTATCCCGAATGAAGCCCCCTATTGTAGCCGAGTGTTGGGCACGATTGCAGGCACCATCTGTATTTAATTTAACCTACCCTAGCAGTGGTTTGCTCCAACCGGTGAGCTGCTTCTGGTGGGGACAGATGTTGGCATTGGCCCGGCGCTGCCACTCAGTAGACTGAGGTATCTAACCTGAAAAAGACAAAATGTGGAACACAAGTAAGGAAGGCCAAGTAAATCGATGATCAAAAAGAGACTTGTTCCTCCATATCCAAAGGAACCAACATGTTGTGCCAAAAATAAGCGCCCAGTCCTAGCCCATGACTTTCTGGTGTTGTTGAAGGTTGATGAGAATCCAATCCCTAGCAGGCAGCGAGAAGGAGTCAGAAGCAACGAGGGCCATGGGGAAGACGTCCCACATTTGTCGGGCTGTGGTGCAATCCCAAACAGCATAGAGGGAGGATTCTTCGAGATTGCACCAGTGGCAAGTGCCATCAGAAGTGAGGTGCTTGCGGATGCGTTGCTAATTACTAAGTAAGCGATCTTTCGCTAATAACCATAAGAATGATCGAATCCTTTGGGGGCCCGGCCACTGCCAAATGGCTCGCCATACTCCAGCGAGGGTTCGCCGTCGTGGCCCATAAGCATGGAGTACATGGAAGCAATGGAGAAGAGGTCATTGTCAGATGCTCCCCATATCAATCTATCCGGACCCAGATACGACTTAGGAGGAAACAAGCCAGCGATGGAGTGGCAAATCGGAGGTGGGAGATAAGGTTGGAAGGCGTCCCAAGTCCAGTTGTCGGAGGAATCCGCGAAGTGGTGGACAGGGAGGCTAAGCTGAGGAGCTAGGATAGGAAGAGTAGCATGGGAAATGAGAGGACCTACTCCCTTGACCCAAGGGTCAAGCCAGAAGCGCGTCGTGGTGCCATTGCCGATCCTCCATTGCAGGCCTTGGGACACAACGTGCCATGTTGACCCATAAAGCGTTAGGGTTCGCGATCAACGATCAACCAAGTTTGGCCAGGAAGGCATCATTCATTTCCCTAATTCGGCGGAGGCCAAGGCCCCTCAGCTCCTTAGGTTTACACACTTCCTCCCAATTAACTAAGTGTATCTTCGTACGGTCGTGAGCCAAGCTCCACAAAAACTTTCTTATGGCTTGTTCCAGATTGTTACACAAACCATGTAGTAACCAGACAGTCTGCATAGTGTAGCTCATGATGGCCACTAAAACTGACTGGGCGAAGGTAAGGTGGCCAACGAAAGACAGAGTGATGAGGGACCAACCCGATAAGCGTTGATGGACCCTATCGAGGATGAACTAGTAGGTTCTTTTACTGACGCATTGGTGCAGGAGGGGAACCCCAAGTTACCGACTGAGATTAGTAGTCTGGTTGAACCCTAAAGCCCGACTTAAGGAGTGACAGGTCGAGGGAGGGGAATTCCTGGAGAAGAAGCATCTCGATTTGGCCATTCTCACACGTTGGCCAGAAGAATCCCAGAAAGATTTTAGAAGATCCCGTATGATGTTCACTTGATCAAAATTGGTTTCGGAGAAGAGAATGAGATCGTCGGAAAAAAATATGTGAGAAAGGGGCGGACCATGCTTACTCAGTTTGATCGGATGCCATTGGCTGGCGGACATGGCTTGTGTGATAGCTTGGCCTAGACGTTCCAGACAAAGAACAAAGAGATAGGGAGAAAGAGGGTCTCCCTGGCGAATACCCCGGGAAGGCATAAAGGCCTCACTAAGCTCGCCATTCCAGTTCACTTGGAAGGAGGTAGTAGTAATGCACTTCATAATAAGCGAAATCAGAGAAGCGAGTAGACCAACATCAATCAGGGTGTCTTGGATGAAGTCCCAAGCTAGTCGATCATGTCTTGGATGAAGTCCCAAGTTAGTCGATCATATGTTTTCTCGAGGTCCACTTTAATAGCCATAATCCTCTTTCGGGCGGTCTTCCTTTTCATGGAGGGAATCATCTCTTGAGTGATGATGATGTTATCGGTAATAAGCCACCCGAGCAAAAAGCTGCACTAGCTAAGAGCTACAAGCTCTTCGAGGTAAGGTTTGATCCAAGTAGCAATAATTTTGGTGAGAGCTTTGTAAAGTATAGTGCAAAGAGCAATCAACCTGAACTGAGAAATCGACGAGGGGGACGTAGTTTTAGGGATGAGGACCATAATGGTGCGGTTAAGAGTCGATTCCCAAACCTTATGACGAAAGATGCGCTGGAGGAAAAGAGTCAGGGAGTCCCACGGTGTCCCACTGGGATTGGTAGAACATCACGGTAAACCCATCAAAGCCCGGAGCTTTATTAGGAGCCATGGAGAAGAACGTCGTCTTGATCTCTTCCGGGCTTAAAGGACGAGTTAGCTCATCAGTCATGTACGGCCGGATGGGGGAAAACAAACCATGGAGCTACCACGTTGAGGGGGAAGGCCCATCAGACTGGTACAAGGTCTCTAGATACCGCTGCACTATTCCTCGGAGAGCCTGGGTGTCGGCAATCACGTTGCCATTGTCATCGGGCAAAGAGATGGTACGTGTTTGCTGCCGCCTAGAGCGGGTAACATCGTGGTAATAGTGAGTATTCCGATCACCCTGACCGAGCCATTGACATCAGGACCGCTAGTACCAGAACAGTTCTTCTTGATAAAGGACTTGTTCTAACTCCCTCCACAGGTAGGCCTCGAGCACTTGGAGGGAAGGAGAGTCATAGGCTTCGAGAGGTTGTTGAATGCCCACGAGGCGAGCCATAAATTGCTTTTTGCGATGAAAAATGTTGCCAAAATCTTTGTCATTCCATTGTTGGAGGGTATCTGAAAGAGTAGTGAGCACTCCACTAAGATCCGAGGGACGCGAGTGCCAATTGTCAGCTACCACTTGTGCAAAACAAGCATGGGTAAGCCAGGAAGATTGAAACCGAAAGGGATGACGTCGTGGAGGGGCGATCAGGAGCAAGAAAACGATTAAGGAGGGGACGGTGGTCCAATTTAAGAAAAGGCAAATGGGTAATACAGGTATGCGGAAAAGCAAAAAGCCAGGAAGAAGAGCCGAAGGCACGATCTAATCTCGCACTGATAGAGCCCCTCTGCCACGTGAATCTTGGACCAGAAAATCCAAGGTCCTGAAGGTGACAGTGAAGCATACAGTCGCGAAATTTAGTGTTAATAATGGGTTGGAGACAGGAACCTCCGCGCTTATCCACACTTTTCAGTTTAGCATTAAAATCCCCTCCCAGAAGCCAGGGTGCAGTAGTGTGCCTAGCAATGGTCGACAGGTAATGTCAAAGGTATTTTTGAAGCCCATAAGTCGTGCTCGCGTAGATAGCAATAAAATCAAACGACCAGTTATCCCAAACCACGCTGGCATGCACGAATTGTCTATGAGCAAGGAAAATTTGGACAACGATATCATCGTTCCAAAGCAGCCAGATACCTCCCGAATAGTCCTCTGCTTCTACCCGAAAGGAATGACTAAAACCTAGAGTGCGAATAATTTTCAACGCTTAGACACCGCTGATACGTGGCTCGACCAGAACAACTAGACGAGGCGTATGGAAACGGAGATAGTTTTTCATGATAGGCTTGAAGGCCCTGCCTCCAGCTCCTTGACAATTCCAAATAAAAATCGTCATAACAGCATAAAATGAGCAGGAGTTCCAACGCTAACCGTCCATAGGGTTGATTGCTTGCGCAGGCAAAGCCTGGCATTGACTTGGCTCGGGAGCCGGTACAAATTCCTCCATTGGAATGTCCGATGCAACATACGAGGTCCCAGCAATGCTAAGCCCAGAAGCTAGGTCAGGGGATCGGGGGGAAGTTGAGGTAGGAGGGTGGCTAAGGGGTGTCTGGATTAGAGGGCCACTGGGATTGGCGGGATCTTCATCCATAGCGCCACTACCCAAGTCCGCGGGAAGAGGCATAGGGAAGGACTGGTCCGGTAAAACGAAGTCCACGTATGTGGGAATAGAAATCGCGACATGAGTTGGGTTGGGTCTGGTAGTATGGAGGGCCTCTAGGTGGATTTGCTGGCCCTTTGGGCCGATCCTGGGAGGTCGAAGGCCCTGCAGCTTGGACTGCGAGTGATGTGGGCTCTAGCTTTGAAGACCCACAGCTTAAGTGGGCAAGGACTGGCCCAAAACATGGGCCTTCTGGGGAGGGAGCGGCGTCGTAACCTGCGGAGGAGTTGGGAAATCAGTTGGAGGGATTTGCGTACACCTCTGCTGGCCTTCGTCACTCAAAGGCAAATTAGTTTGGGATTTGGACTGGTGGAGGTTGGGAGCTGACGAGCCTGGGGATTCGGGTTGGCGTCTGGAGACGACTGAGGGGGGAGAGATGTAGGGAAAGCGAGCGGCTCAGCTGTGGATAGCGTGGAGTACTATGAGCCTCGGGGGCCGGTGGGTGAAACGGGAGTAGCTTTGTCTTGGCGGGGGCCCATGGATGTTGTGGAAGGCCGGTGTCCCTTTCGGGTAACCTGCATCCATGGGCCATAAAAAACTGGAGGGAGACCGCTGGTGGAGTGGGCACCGGTTCTGTCAACATGGGCTAGCGTGGGTGAGGGGCCGGAGGAAGGACAGGGGTTCGGTAGTGGTTTCTGGTCGCGAAGGACAAGCCATAGTTCCATGCCCAACCCTTCCGTAGTGGAAACAAATTTGGGGGAGGCCTTCGTAAGCCACATGGATGAGTTCCTTGTCTAGTTCCACCACCGAACAAAGAGGAGCACTGATGTCCAGATTAACAGCTACGTGCGCGAATAGGCCACGGTACCTGTTGTGTGTTTGAATCGATCTTTACTATTTTTCTCACCAGATTGCCAAGTGTTGTGAGAATAGATAGGTAGTATTTGGCAATGGGAAGCTCAGGGAATCTAACCCACGCTACAACGTGGGTGATTCGGCCATTGGAAGGCCTGAACTCCGGTGTCCAAGGTTGGACTGAGAGGACATGGCCAGCTATGATCCAGGGGCCCTACATTAAGGTATGTATATAGTCCGCCTCCTCTTTAAAATTAATAAGATAAAAGTCATTTTCGAGGTCAATGATCTTCAAGGGGCCGCGGGGATGCCACATCGTGAGGAGGCGATCACGGAGCATGTTGAACCCATGTCTTCGTCCCAGCAATTTGATAACCACTGCATTGGCCCATGCATTGTCTAATTTTCCTCGGAAGGTGGACGACAGTTCGACCCCTAGACCATGAGATCCTTGAACAATGTTAATATCCCCATCAGTAAGCTCAATAGGATCCTCCTCTGGCCAAAGTAAGTCAGTCATAGCACTAGCAGAATTAGTTTGGCCGGAGATCGCCGCACTATATCTCAGGGGACGTTGTGGTTCTGGCAGATCTAAAGGAGGTGGATCTTCATCACGTTCGCGGACTCTAACTTTCTTTGCAATATGCACAGTCGAGCCCAGTAAGGTGAGTGAGGTTATGATGTCGCCTGAGAATGAAAGTTATTGTAGCAGTCGAACGTTAGTGCAGGATGTAACAAGACCCAGTCAACACCTTTCTCAAAGATGTAGATCCACAGAAGAAGCATTGTAGAGAGAGAGAGAACTCCGAACGGAGGACTTTGATTCATAGTACAAACGTTCGATTCAAACTCAAAGAACCCAGAAAAGAGTCCAGAAGTGGCATGTGCATGGGTCATTCTCTAGATCGGTGGCTTTTACTAACATGGGGATGAAATATCAGTAACCATTTCCAGTTACTCGCTCGCCAACGGAGTGGGCACCGCTTGGAAAGAAAGTTATTGTAGACAGGAAACGTTCCGATTATTCCTTTTGATACGTGTAGAACATGCAAGCCTTCTGCTTCTCTTCAACGTAGATCAAATGACTTCGTCCCTCAACCAAAATAGCTTCAATTTCTCACCTGCGAAGCCTTTGAGGAGGTCCTACTGCAAGCATCCGGATGTAGCCAGTTTTGGTACCTTGTCGCAAAAAATAGTCAATAGGAAATTTTTGATTAGGAAATGCAAGATATTCACTCTATTGAAGTTGGTAGAACGTTGTTTGTAGACCGAGGAGATGGTCAGATACTAAGGTTGCACCACTCCTAAAGCACCAGTTTATGGCATCGTTTGGTGAACCACCAATCAGCTAAATTTTTAGTTGACTGGTTCTCATGAGCTATTTGACTTTTCAAACAGCCATGAAAGATGTTTGGTGGATGGTTTTTTCACCAGTTTATTTAACAGAAGTAGCTATTGATGAAAACGCTCTCATTAATCAGCTAACATTTTAAGTATTAAAAGTCCAATATACCCTTTATGTAATAATAGGTTAAAAATATTTGTAAATTTTTTGTAAAATTTAATTTTTGTTCTATTGTTATTATTGCCAAAATTTTAATTTTTGTAAAATTAAATATTTAATCGTGACCTTATAAATTTTTTTAAGTTATGCCTTTATAAGTCATTTTTAATTTATTAAATAATAAAATTCATACATATTATATGAAAAATACTAATATAATGTAACTCACTATATCATTCATATTAATAAAAAATTTAATGTTGAATTATTATTATTATTATTAGAATTAGTATTGTTGTTGTTGTTATCATCATCATCATCATCATCATCATTATTATTATTATTATATATTTTATGTTTTTTATTAGAGTTATAAACTTAATTTTTGTAGAATTAAATATCTAAAATATAAATTTCTATAAGAATATTCAACGAAAGACTAAGATATATAATATTCGCACCCTTATAATTTTTTAAAGTCACGTCCTTATAAGTCATTTTATACATAAACAGCTAATACTAAACAACTAATTTTACCAAACATCAAATGACAAACAACTAATACAATTCGCTGATCAAACCAACTATCAGCTAACAGCTAATGCAATCAACTGATTACTAAACAAGGCCTATGTTATTACAAGTGCTACAATTTCTCATATAGCCACATCAATTTAGTAAGAGAGTAATTGGTTCATGGATACAGAAGACATCAATCGATAAGAGAAAGAAAAATGTCAATTTATTATATATTATTATTATATGAACAGTATTTTAATATTTAAATTTTGAAGATTACTTCATACTTTCAAATATGCGAGGAATGAGAGTCGTTCATTCCTTTTTTTAGTAAAATAATATAAATAATTAAAATTAAATATATTCTATTATATTTAGTATATTCTAAATATAATTAATTAGAATATACTAAATATAATTAATTAGAATATAGTAAATATAATTAATTAGAATACATTAAACTTAAATATAATTAATTAGAATATATTAAATTTTGATTAAACAATTAATTTGTTATTTTTCCCTTTTTTAGCAAAACAATATAATTAATTAAATACCATTAATTAGAATTTATTAATATTAAATATAATTAATTAGAATTTATTGATATTAAATATAATTAATTAGAATATATTTTTTAAGATTTTCAACAAGCTAATTACTATGTAATTATTTCTTTATTCTAACCAACCATCGTAATTATAATGACTATATTCATTCTGATCTTTCACCATATTGATTCTCATTTTTATTACCGTTTTATAATGACTATATTCATTCTTATCCTTCACCATATTGATTCTCATTCTTATTACCGTTATCTTATCTAAACCAACCTAACCCTAAAATTTGCCTTTGGTACTGGACCAATAACCACATTCTCTCAAACAATCTCATGAGTGGTGCTGGAAAACCAATTAGGGCATTTAAAATAGAATACAGCTCATTTAGATAATTAAAACAATTTTGTTTGTAACGACACATTTTTATTAATGCGTAAAGAGATCAATTTACAGTGTTGATAACGGAGTTAATAGAAGTATAAAGGGGTCAGCCTATATCAGCATGTGGCCATGTAACCATGTGACATTTAAAACCCTTCATAATAAAATTTATGGTGTGTTATATTTGTAATAAATTAAAATTTTAATTTTTTTACTAATATTTCAAATTAAGTAAAATTATTAAATTAAAATATAATTTATTCATTAATTTTGGAATCTTCAAGTTTATTCCGTCAAAACTTGTCAAAGACAAAACGGTGAGTATTGAAGTTCTAGGATAGGACTACTTTCGTTTAAATTACTTTACCAACCATTAGCAATTCATCAACCCAGCTTCCATAACCCCAAAATCAATCATTTACTCCTCTTTAACTGGCTGGCTACTATTCTTAAGGTGTTATTCAAGTTCCAAAAGGTTTCCTTTATAGGGAAATGGATAACGGGAACAAGCACTGCCAGCTCCATCACGTCCTTGAGATCCTTACTCAATAATCAAACGTTTGCCCACAAAAAATTGTCATCATAAATATGTCAACTCCGTCAACTTCCTTGGCAACTTCAAAAAAAAAAAAAATCCCCAGTTCATGTTTACTGTGAAAAGGCGCCGCGATCTTAGATTTTGTCAACGAACTTGGCCGCCAGTTTCACCTCCTCCAACAATCGTTACTTATAATGACTCACGAAGCTCGCGACATAAAGCCTCCAACATTCACACTCCCACGTCATTGGCCACCTATAACCACAACAATAGCTACACAACTTTGAACCGTCGCAAGTGGCCACCAGCTGAGACTTTTGGAGCAACCGGAGGACTTCGTCACGTCTTCTCGATGGAAAAATCCTTCTCATTGTTATCTTCTCCTACCGGCATCAACACGTCGGTAACTATACCACACAAATAAACGGGAATGGTAACGCGGGAAATATAACGAGTAATAAAAATAGAATTTATTATTATAATTATAATGGTTAGTTAAGAGGAAAGAACGATTATCATTACTATTGGTTGGTATGTAAAAAATATTGTAATTAATTAATTACAATAGATTAATTAATTAAAATATTACAATATATAATTACAATATTTTAATTAATGAATAAATTATATTTTAATTAATTAATTACAATATTTTAATTAATGAATGAATTATATTTTAATTAATTATATTGCAATTAATTAATAATAATATTTTAATCGATTATATTATAATTTATTAATTAATTACAATAATTTAATTAATGAATAATTATATTTTAATTAGTTATATTGTAATTAATAATAATATTGTAATTAATTATAATGTAATTAAATAAATAATAATAATATTGTAATTAATTATATTGTAATTAATTAATTAAGTACAATAGTCTAATTAATGAATAATTATATTTTATTTAGTTATATTTTAATTAACAATAATATTTTAATTAATTAATTAATTACAGTATTTTAATTAATGAATGAAATAGATTTTAATTAATTATAATGTAATTAATTAATTATATTATTTTGATTAATTATATTTAAATTAATAAATTGTATTTAATTAATTAGTATTAAAAATATTTTGAAAAAGAGGTACTACTAAGGAATGAGTTTCATTCCTCTATTATGGAGAATTTTCCAAAAGTGAGATATCAAACTATTACTCCTATAATGATAATCAACAACCAATCATTCACTTTTCATTTCTTACCTATTAACCTCTTCTCAAACCCATCAACCAAGCACCACTTTACTATGAAGTTAGGAGTCAAACCAATTATAGCTATTTTGGCCCGTGGTTGTCAATTGATAGGGAACAACAAATTGAACTTTTCAACATTAATAATGAGACCAAATTTGATTGTTTAGGTTTTATTTGGAATAATTAGGTTTGATGTGAAATTCGAATTAGAGTTAATTATAGTTAATTACGATACATTTTATGATTAATATGAAATTAGGAATAGTTAGGTTAACTATGATTTAACTTAAGTGTGTGAGACTCACAACACTACTTAACTTTAACATGAAAGTGTAAATTTTATATCAAAATAAAAAATAAAAAATGTCTCATTTCAATAATAACGTAATATTTAATTGTTAAAATTATAATCCTATTAAAGGTTTTATCAATTTAAAGTTAATTTTAAGCGGTTTATTATAAAAGTGAAAGAGACGTCAAAAAAGGAGTCTAGATCTTTTGTCTAATATTATGGTGTTTTATTGTGTTCAATAAATTTTAGTCATTTATTTATGTAGGTCCTGCATGAGTTCCGCAAAATAAATTGCTGAGATTCTATGAGACAGAATAAGACAGAGTAATATTAGACAGAAATATGAATTCTAAAAAAAGAGATTATCTTTTGAGTTTATTTTTAAATTAATAAATCCAGCCTAGCTATTCTTAAGCTTGTCATATTGGGAGCCGAGCCGACTCACAGGTCGGGCTAGTATCAGACATTGTCTATGCGATATCCATAGATTTGAAGTTACTCACTCTCCAAAGCCTGGGCGATTCTTGTAATGACTGATAGCAAATAGCAACCAGCCACTCTGCATCTACAAGCTTCTAGCCACCAACTTTGAACAGTCTAGTTGGAAAGGCAATGTTTAAGTTCGAGGAACAGAAAGTGATTGAAGGTGCTTTTTTTTTGTTTTCTTATAGACATCGTACAAAATCAGGTCATTATATTGTGCGTCATCTTCGAAGAAATTCAGAAAAAAAAAAGACAATCTCACTACTTAATGAACCTTCGGTCTCAAAAACACTTTACTGTTTTCACACTCCTCAAATCCTCTCTACCAGTTATTCTGGCTCAACTCTATGTCACTCCATCCTAGTCATTCATTTATATAGGTTCCATATAAATGAATGACTATGATGAAGTGGCACAGAGTTACGCCTGGCACAAAGTATCACATCCCGTTTTCACACAGCACATCACTTTGGGAAGTGTAATTCATTGCGATTGTCATCGCTTCTGGTTACCAAATACTAGATAATTGTGGAACCCATACAACGTAAACCGAACTCAGTATAACCTAACACAATTTAAAGAATCTGAATACCTATCGCTTTCATTTCCTCGGATTTTCCAAGAATCGGGCCCTTCCCTGGACTTACGACCCACGACGCCACAACGTATGCTAAGTCATTACAATGTACGATGCAAGGTGAGTCAATGGAATATATAGATCCAGAAAAAGTAGCTTGTTTTCTTGACAATGGAAAACGTACAGATATTTTCTTTTTTACTGGAGATGGAAAACGTAGTTTTATGTGCTATATTTTGTTTGTATCTATCTATCCTTCTTTTTTTAATCCTAATTGCAATTATAAACTTAGGAGCATTTAGTTTGAGCACGGGGTTGGGTATAGATATGAGTATAATAGTAGAAGGGAATGAGAATGAGTATGAAAAATAAAAAAAAATGATGTTTAGTTTGTAACTTGGGTTTCTGTATTAATACTAATAATATTGTTTGGTTTGTTGTATTAATGGGAATGAAAGATATTATAATATCATTTTTCATATCATATTTAAAATGAAATATAAAGCATAAAACAACATGAAAATATGAGTGCTCACATTGAAATTAATATTCTACATTGAAATTAAAGGTAGCTATTACGTTAACAAATATGAAATAATATTATAAACATGGATTTATTGTAAAAAGATAAAAATAAAAAATCATTTTATAATCATGTACAGTTTCAGGTTATGATGATTATACCCTTAAAAATCAAATTACTTTAAACATAAACACCGAAAGAAGTATTGAAGTAGCTACAAGTTTCCAATAACTTCAAAATTGAAGAGCCCAAGAGCTAGTCAAACAACTTTATAATTATGAATAATAATGATAATAAAAAAATAAAAAATTAATTTTGTATAATAATGATAATAATAAGTACAAAATTTATAATAATAAGTAATAATAATAGCAGCAATAATAATTAATTAATTAATTACTACAAAATTTATAATAATAATTAATAATAATAATAATAAGATAATTAATTTCGTATAATAAAATTAATAATACAAATAAATAATACAAATAACAAATAACAAATAAATAATAATAATAATAAGATAATTAATTTCGTATAATAAAATTAATAATAATAATAATAATAAATAGTAATAATAATAATGATAATAATAATAATAATAAGATAATTAATTTCGTATAATAATACTAATAAATAAATAAATAATAGTAATAATAATAATGATAGTAATAATAATAATTAATAATAACAAGATAATTAATTTCGTATAATAATAAATTTAAAATTTATAATAATAAATAATAATAATAATAACAATAATTAATAATAATAATAATAATAGCAGCAATAATAATTAATTAATTAATTAATATTATTATTACTACAAAATTTATAATAATAATTAATAATAATAATAATAATAAGATAATTAATTTCGTATAATAAAATTAATAATACAAATAAATAATACAAATAACAAATA
>JAOQMR010000002.1:25014460-25025433 GCA_027563865.1 Erythroxylum pelleterianum
GAGTAGTTACTAAGATTGAAGGACCAAATAATTATTAATGTGTGTGTACAATTGAAAGGGTGAATAACTTGACATTTCAGTTATTTAGTCCAAAGTTCCTAGAGATGGATTTTGTATGATTTGGAACAACTTGAATGATTGTGTTTAAAGTTAAATTTATTTCATGACGTTGAAGTCATTGCCTCATTATTGCATTGTGTGCTTTGTGATTTTTGTGTGTTTGTTGTTTTGTTTACTTGAGGACAACCAAACATTTAAGTGTGGGGATGTTGATAAGTGTAAATTGCATCGTGTTTTAGGGCATAGTTTATTAGCCCCGATTTTTTTTAATTAAGCATGATTAACCTAATTAACTAATTGTGTTAGCATTAATTAAGCAAGATGTCATTAATTAGCATATGATATTAAATGAAGTTAGCTAAGAAATTAATGAGCATGGTAACATTTAATGTGTTAGATGAATAATTAATATGTTAGCTAGCATTAAATAAGTTAGATAGGTTAATTTGGGCTTGATTAAAGACATGGGCCTAAGTGTTAGTAGAGAATGAAAGTAAGAAGAAGATTGTGTTATAAGAGGATGGGCTTAAGGGCCTTTGGGCTTAAGTAAATTTAGAGAGGTAAAAAAGAAAGGGATTAAAATGTGTTGGAAGCACCCAAAGGAAGGAAGTTTCGAAATTTTTAGAGGAGAGGAAGAGCAGTAGACGTCCATGGAGAAAAAGAGAGAAGAGAAGAGCTTGAGTTAGGGTTTTGAGATTTCCATGAGATTTAAGGCTTGTTGGAGCAAGGTGCAAGCATTAAAGGTGTAGAGAACAACAAGAGCTTCATTTCTATCCCAAAATCTTCTTGTGTTGTTGAGTTTCAAGGTAAGCCATGACTTTCAAAGTTTAGCTTTTGATGGGTTTTTGGTTGAAAGAGTTTCACTATGAGATGGGTTTAGTGATTCTAAAGTTTCTATCTTGATTAAGGATTGTTTAGCTTTCCAATTTATAAACCCTAAGTTGATGTGGGGTTTTCATGTTGTTGTTTGAAGAAGTCCAAGGAGAGCAAGGAGAAGAACAAGAGCAAGAGCATTCCTAGACAAGGAATTAGCGATTTTAAGGTAGGTTCTTGTTTATCTTTAAGTTAGTAAGATTTGGATACTATGAATTAATGAAATAAATGATTAGTAACTAATATAAATGAGCATTAAATGTGTGAGAATGCTAGTGATGTGTATTTATGATTGTCATTATGATTGCCTATAAGTGAGCATTCTAGCAATGAATGCCATTTACATGATTTGATATGATGATTGAGTTGTTTTGAGCAAATTGAATTGAATGCCATGGATGCTATAGATTGCATCAAAATCAGCTTTTATAATACATGAGAATTCAGTTTTCAGAAATCAGCTAAATGGACGCATGAAAGTCCATTTTCAGACATTCAGTCAGCTAGATAAGATCAGTTCAGTCTTATGCACGAATCTTTGTTATGTGGGTAAGGTAGTCCATTCAGTATAGTCACGTCGACGTTGACCCAGTATAGCCTTCGCCCGGCTGCCCGATTGTGGCATAGGATGTTCCTTTTTAGGACTCCTCAGCATATGACTACACTTGTGTAGTTCATCAGATTCATGGACTTACCGAACCATCAGCTATGTGTTTATATGTCAGTTATGTGTTATCAGCATATCAGTAATGAGAAATGTGAAAATCATGTGAATTATGATGTGGAAATTGATGAATTGTATAGAATGCATGATTGTATGATTATCAGTAGAAATTGCCAAAAGTATGCCTAATGAGATAGAATTCAGCTTATTAGCTTAAATATAAACTTGTTACCTGCTGAGCATTAGCTCACCCCCCAAACCGTCCCAATTCAGGTCAAGAGCTCGAGCGCGAAGATTGAGCACAAAAAGGGCAATACTCCAAGCTAGTGTTTTTGTTGCATTTCAAGTCATATTTTTGTAGCAAGCAATGCTTTAGATGCATTTTGAGAAAACAATTTACTTTTGCAAGTTGTATTTTGATCAGTTGTAATTGGGCTTAAAATGCCCACTAAAGCATTGTAAAATACTTGTTTTGATGAGAATGAAATGCATGATGAATTATGATTTGGCATAGTATTATAAACCATTCATTTTATGTTGAAGTATAGCTTTCAAAGTGGGATTGAATGACTTTGAAACTCATGTAGTAGAGTTGCATGTCTAGTTCATATGGAAGTGTTGTTAGATTGAAATGAGGTTAATATGAAGTGTCTAGGCACTAAAATATATCAATCGGGGAAGTGTATATATGTTTAGGAGGTTTGGGACCTTGCATGGTGTTGGATTGCAAAAATCTTAAGTTTGCTTTGAGGTTGAAGTTGTGTACTTTGACTTTGGAGGGCGATTTAGTCATTGATCTAGGATGAATTTGGACACGGGATCTTCATAGGAGTTGTAGGTTATCCTCTTATCTTCGAAACGAGACCAAGTTTGCAAGATTCCGATGTCGGAGTAGAAAGATATGGATGTTTTAGTAAAGGATGTTGTTGTAGGAAACCCACCCGAGAGTTACACGGTCAGACCGTGTATACATGCACGGGCCGTGTAACTTGGGTGAGACAAATGGTCATTTTCGGCCAAGAGAATCACGGGATGACCGTGTAAATTTGCACTGCCCGTGTATGTTTGCACGGTCAGGCCGTGTAAGCATACACGGTCCGTGTAAACCAATTTCTGCAAAGTTTAACTATTCACCCGAGAGTTACACGGCCAGACCGTGTAGGCACGCACAGTCCGTGTAATTCGACCCACTAAACGACAAACTTAGAATTTTGGGTCTTCATGAAAGTTGTATCCCTAGATGTCTAGTTTCTAGCCTCCAAATTTCAAGGTATTTGGACATCTGTAGTGAAAGTTATGGCGTTTTTACTAAAGTATATTCAATATGAATCGGGATATGAACAGGTCGGATTGTTTTGATCATAATTCACTCATCCGACCTCCAAATGAGTTGATTCTTGGACCATTAGCTTCCTAAGATATATAATTTGTTCTCCTAAAAATTTGGTAACATAAGGAGTCAAAATGAGGAATTATGCTCTAATGTAAGTAGACGGTCGGGTAAGAGAGTATGGTCGGGTTATGAAGGTCCTTTAGTATTTGGTCGATATCTCGAGTTATAGAACTCTGATTAAAGCGATTTTTGTCTTAAATTGAACAAGAGTCATAAGGCTATGATTTACAATAGAAATCAATTTAAAATTAGGGTTAATTGGGATCAACCCTCCAAGGCAAGATGATCAAGTGCCATGTTACCCGATTGAAGAATTGGATTCCGGTAACGGATTCCAACTACTACAAGATCAACCAAGGCCAAGAAATGTCCCGGGAACGGGCCCCCATAGGGTTCGCCTCTCGGGACAGTCGGGCTCCGGGGCCGGGGTCCGACACTATAACTTTCTAGAAGATAACTTTATGTAAATCTATCTAGATCAATCCATAATGTCCCCTGAAGTCAAACCACGAATTTTACATTCATCCACCGATGTACTGTACTCAATTCTTAACTTCATGACAAATTTTTGAGATTCTTAAAGATAGAATTTAAATTCAATGTCTTCATAAGAAATGTAGCCATATGTCTCTAATTTAATATAAATTAAGAATCACATCTTTTGGATAACTAGAAAAATATTTGTGGCCAAAAGACTGAAGCATACTCAGTGAACATTTTTCAGATCAACTACCCATTTTGTTTCAAAAATCTTTCCTTAACACAACTCATACCAAAATCACCTTTTCTACTTCATTAACTCCTCATTCTCAACTCCATTTCAAATCAACATCATCCATAAAGAAAAATTATAATCCATGACTAATCATGAACACCAATAACAGAACATACACATATATACATATTCTTCATCAATTTACTACACAAATATTGCCTTCATTTTACTGCTAACTTTCACCTTAATTCTTCCTATTTCAAAATCTCTTATCCACAAAAAAAAAACACCATAGCAAATCATAAATCTATCCGCATCTCTCATTCCCTACTTTACTCTTGTCTATAAATTCTTAGTTCAAGAACTTTCATTCATTTGTTCTTTACTGATGACTAATCACCAAAATTTCTCATTCAATAGTTCTAATCTTCTACAAAAAGTTCGGGGTCCAGTATGTATGATGTTATGGTAAAGGGCTCATCGAAGCACTTTATAGGTGACTTGAGTCATTATTGCTAACACTAGTTTTCCATCAATACAATGATACAAGTTTGCTTCTTTTTTTATTTTGTTTTTTTTAGTTTAACAAGATACAACAATAACAACAAGAATACCATTCAATTATAGAAACACTAAACCCATTGAATGTTGATTTGAAATTCATATGAAATTAACAATTGTACCTGTTTAGACAAGAAAATCAAAAGAAAAATAGATATGAGAATCAAGAATTTGGTCTTAAAGAATAATACTTTTGTATTTTATTTAAAGAAGTTCTTGGAGTGAGAATTGAGAATAATGCTCTTGAGTAATGCTTCTTATGTTTGTACAGAATAATGCTATTTCTATGTGGACAAAAAGAAAACATTGAAAAAAACTAAGAGTTATAAGGAGGATCCTTTGCAACTTCCATAGGATCTCCATCTTAAAACTAAGAAATTGACTCATTTTTCCACATCCTAAGAAAGAAGATGTTAACTAGAAAGATAGAGATAAGAAATTCAATAACAATAAATAAGATGGGTGAGACAACAAATGACTAAGATTACCTGATGACATATCCACAAAGAGAGTAACTTAAAGAGGCAATAACTATCGAGCTTCAAATTAGCTTGAATCATAAAGTCAAAGTTATTTTAAAAAAATTCTAAGCCTAGGGGTGGCAGAAAAAGCCTAACAGGCTCAACTCAGCCCAAAGTTAATAGGTCTAGACCTAGTTGAGTAGGTTTTATGTCAAGTTTGAGTTTGGGCTATTCGGTTTAGCCCGGTTTGACCTAAAGTTCAAAATTTTCATTAAAAATGAATTCATTTTAAAATTTTAAAAAATAAAATAAATAAATTTAATTAATCTTCAGGCTAGACTTGAGCTTAGAGCCTCTTAGGCCTGTGAGTGCCCAAACCAATTGTTAAGTTTACTCTAGTTAAATTTATTAACTTTGAGTCAAGTTGGATTAGTATTGCCATTCTTATATTATGTATTGGATTAGTATTGCCATTCCTATATTATGTACCATAGAAGATTAGATATGACATCAAATAACGATTAAGTGTTAAAATATATGATTAAAGCGGTAGTGATATTAGAGAAGAGACATATGAAGTTAGCTTATGTTAAGATGAGAGAAGTTTAGAAAAGAAATATGCCAATTCACTTTTATAGTTAACCAAGTAATGTTCACTATCTTAATTGTTACTTGTAGGACTATAACAATAAGGCAATTTTAAAAGGAAAATGTGAAGTTTAGATAAATACTTATAAGTCTAAGCAAACATTAGAAGTAGATTCAATTATCCGATCAATCTAGCTTTATATGATTGATTAAATAATATGTCATAAAAGGTGCAAGTCGATTTGTTAAGCCATTATTAGTTGACCAAGTTGTATGACACTTTAAGTACATTGTCTCAACTTATGTTCAATATTCTCTCTTATATTTCCAATCTTAGAGAAAGAGGGGAGGAGTTATAGAGAGAGAGAGAGAGATTTCATAAGGAAATGTAGAGTAGTTTGCATGTATCTCAACAGATCTTGAAGAACCTTGGAGGTTTGGGTCATAAAATGGAATAATTAGTTGCATAACATATATCTTAACATTAACTTTGTGTTATTCTTACTTATATCCTTTGTTTAATTTTGGGAAAGTTAGGTTTTGAGGAGTTGTTATTTATTTTGATTGGTAATTAGATTTATTCTTGAACTATGTGATGTTTGGGTGTGATTATGTTACTTATAAGATGAGGGATGATGAAATTTATGTTATTGATGATTGTAGTATGTCATGTGTTAGATTATTATTTTTTGACAAGTGTAATATAAATTTTATATTGTGTTGTTGTAATTTTAGTGTATTATTTACATGATTTACAAGGATTTAGATAAAAGATTTTTATATATTTGTGGATTGATGTGATGAGAGTAGGATTTACAATTTGAATAATAAGTTGGGTTGCAAATTTCTTACATGATGATGGTATGAAATAAACGCAATCTTTGGGTTGTGTTAATTGATTTTGGTATTTGGTGACTTTTAGACGTTATATCACTACGACAAAAAGTGCTTTAAGCAACAGACAAAAGCTTAGTTATAAGTACAATTATCGTTGCCTTTTTATTAAGGCAACAGAATTCATATTGTTACAAGAAGTGGTGTTACAATAAGTAAGAGGAAACAAAATTTTTTAATTAGGCAACAAAATCAAAAAATGTTGCTTTAAGTTTTAACTAAGGCAACGCATTAGTTTCAAACTATAACAACAATGTTAAATAGATATTGCAATGCTTTAAGTCTTTTTAGGCAACAATGTTAAATAGATAAGGAAATAAAGTAAAATTTTTAGGCAATAATTTGTAACAATAAAAGCAACAATTTATTCTTTCGTTGCTAATAATATTTAACGTAAAAACAAACTTTTATTATGGCATAGATGACATCCATATATACATTAAAAGCAATATATAAATATTAATGTACATCTTAATTGCGTACATACTATCAAATATAAACAACCAAAAAAGCTGCATTTATATATAATATATAGTCTATAAGGACTTGTAAAATTTCACATTTAACATATTCAAAATACAAAAGGAAATTACATGTGTTTTTATTGTTATGAAATACAAAAGCAAATTCTACAGATCCTTTGTTTGATATTGGTTATAAAAAATCACCCGCTTCACTGCAATTTCTAAACGATCAACAAATGATGGGAACTGAAGGTGCCTTAGCATTATGGAAGAGGAGAGAAGCAGTGCCACTAGGTTTAACAAGAAGAGTATACTTCAGCAACATCTACCTTCACATTTCCTTTACAACAGAGTAGTCACTTAGATCATTTGCATCATATCCTTCACATTTTGAAGCTATATTTTGTAAGATATCATCAAAACATTGTAGCGAATGCCTCTGGATTTCGTTCTTTAGTATAGCACTGCATTCTGCAAGAGCAGGAGCAGGTAGTTGCACATGAAAGACAAACCTACACGAGACAATGGAAAACAAAGAGCCAAAATGAATATGAATAATGGAAAAGGAAAACAACCATAATACATCTACTACTATATTTGAGCAAGCAGAAATAAACCTGATGAGCTCATTGACTATGGAATACTATCTAGACTCTGTACAGAAGCTATCAGGGAAATGGGGCTAATTCCACTTGATCTCTTATTACACTTTTCCTGTCCATTTAACAACAGTGATATAACAATGGAGTTCAGGGGAAAACAACTAACATTGATCTTTAGTATTGCATTTGGGACAATAAAGTGTTCAACATTCATGGAATCACTAGGAAGTTATGGCAAGTTCCTTGGAGAAAAAAGATAATATGATGCAGGATACCAAATACTTTCATCTATTAGACCTAGTACTATACTGTTCCTTACCGAGCTTGAAGAGGTCTTCTGTGGAAAAGGAAAACAATCATAATACATCTACTACTATCTTTGAGCAAGAAGAAATAAACTTGTTGTGCTTAATGACTGTGGAATACTATCTAGACTATGCACAGAAGTTATAAAGGCAATAGGGCCAATTCTGCACGAGCTCTTATGCTTTTCCTGTTTATACAATAGTAATGATATAAAAATGGAATTTAGAAAAAAAAGAGAGCATTGATCTTCAGTATTGCATCTGGGATAAGAAAGTGTTTAACATTCATGGCATCACTAGGAAGTTATGGCAATTTCATCTATTAGGCTTAGTATTGTACTCTTCCTTAACGATTGTGCTTGAAGAGGTCATCTAATCATCGAGACTTTTTTTATCAACATTAGTTATCATGTACATAAAGAAATAAACTATTGAAAACCAATTCTCTGGAATCATATTTGCAGGAGATAAACATAATTAAAATATGATAATGATAAATTATTAGTAAGAACAACATATCCATCACTTTAACACTATAGGAAAATAAGATGACAGTCACAAGTTACAACTTTAGTAATTTATTACTAGGGATGCAAATAAACTTTTACACCATATTCATCCATAATGCCTATTAGGAATTTGTGAGTGCAACCACAAAACTCAAAGACTAATATCTTTTGTGACTCCAAAGAAGATGGAACAATGCTATCAAGATCATTAAAGACAAGGAGAGAAGGAGTATGGCCCAGAGCTTTAGAAATATAAGCAGAAAGTACTTACCAAACGGCTGATCCATTTTCTAAAGCAAGTCTAGAGTAGTCAACAAATACTCTACAAGAACAGAATGTATAAGTTGTAACATGTGTTAACTTGGCCCTTAGCCTTATGCAATTTGTTTAACAAAAAACAGTAGCATTAGAATTGTCAAAAAAATCTAAAGATTAAAAATTTTGTGTGTAAGTTTCAAAAAAAAAATGTGTGTAAATACAAATATCTGATGTGCATACTAAGAGGTCGTCATGCTCTTGAACGGATTTTGCAACTGCTTTTGTTAAAATGCTCTTTCTAGAACCCTAATATATAGCAAAGGTCAACATAAAAAAAATAGATCATTAATAACAAGAAACATCCTTAATCATTGGAAAACTAATTCAAATATGATGTTGAAAATTTTGCTTGAATAAGGATTTCAATCCACACATGTTGTAACATCCTGTTATCTGAATTAAGATTAAAATGGTGATTATTGGAGATTAATGAGAAATTAGGAAGCATAATTCATGCTTATGCATAATGTGACATACACATACACGATATTATTGATCTTGTACATTATAATTATTTGTACATGCATTTATTAACATTTTTGGGTATAATTAATTGTTAAAAATGCAATTAAAATGTGAATTGTGAATTATTTGAGTTAAAAATTGATTTGGAGCGTATTATGATTATTTTGGAATTTTTGGTAAATTTTAGAAAATTTTTGAAAATTTGGGGACAGACTAGTACAATTGTGACATGTGGCGGTATTGTATAGCGATACGTATTAACCATGCAAAACGTAACGTACTGTATGAATTCGGTGAAGATTTCCTCTGTTATTGTTTCTTCACACTGAAGGTGTAGATAAAAACAAAACTGAAACACCAAATTGTTCTGTGGAAAGCATGGATATTGATTATGATACCAGAGTAAGGCTGTTAGTATATTGATAGAGAGTTTAATTGTTGTTTACCCTGTATACGTGATCCACTAACACAGCCGAAAGCTTGTTAAATCAAGTAAGTGAAGTTTTAAGGTTTTAGGTTCTGTGAATTTGATAATGTTTTACGGTTTAGCAGTGAATATATGTATGACTAGCATAAGAAGTAATTTGATGTTAGTAATGATAAGATGAGTTATATGAACTGTAGGTGAATTTGCTAAAGAAGGAGTTAGGTTTTGTATGGCAATGGTCTTTGACTATGAAAATGATGCAAAAAATCATGAAAGTTGATGTATAAAAATATACTTTATTTTGTACTGAGAAATAAGCAGAAGGTTTATTTTGCTCTGTATGTGCATAAATTTGTTGGGTATTAATAGAAATGGATTTAGATGAATTTAATGATATGAAATGAAGATTTGGATGAGGTTATTGTTGGATATTAAAACAAATACAAAAACATATATGCAGTAAAGTTGATGAACATGCTTTATTTTCGTTATATATGCGTAATTGTCTGGGTAATGTAGTGATGGATTTATGTGAGGTTAGAGTTAAAGAGAACATAGAGCATAATGAGGTGTTGTGTTTTAAGAAGGAGTAAGATGATATAAAACGTGGGCTGATGAGGAAAAAAAAAGAGAAAGGTGCAGAAGTTATAAAACTACAGTAGAGAAAGAAAGTGAATGTGAGATTTCGGGTTATTGGTGATTACCATATAAACTCATAATTGATCTGTTTAGAAATTGTAATGGGTGTAAAAACGCAGAATTTATAAGTTTCGAATAGAAAGAAAGAGTAGAAATGTGAAAAAAAATTTATCAGATGAAAGTAGTTAGAGAATAAATTGCAAAAACTAGAAGTTACATGTATAAGAATCGGATTTTGATGATTAAGTGTGAACCTTGGATTTTTGTTTTGTTGTGAGTTGTTGAGCTGAAAGGAGATTAGGAAAGTTGGTTTATGCAATGGATATAGTAGATATGAAGTGCAAAAGTGGAAAAAATCAGGGTTTTTGGTGAAGAAGACGAAGGTCTGCGTTTTAAAGAGAGAAAAGGTGATGGTTTGCATGTATGAGTTTATGAACTAAAGTAGTTTACTGAACAAGTCTTTTGGCTATAACTGTTGGATCCCGATACCGGAATCCAACTATCGATCCGAAAATGATTCATCAGCTTGCTCTGATACCACTTATGTTGGGACCCTGTTTTCGGAACCCAACCTATCGATCAACAAATCATATCATACGATCATACCTTAACTAACATCGCTTCAATTTTTTTTCCTTATTTTCTTTTCAATCATTTGCATTCTTTTTACACATCATTCAATGTCATTTCAATTTCCCATTTTGAAATCATGTATTCCATAACTTCAATTCATTTATTTCTTCAGATTCTAATCATAACCATCAATTCATTTTGCTTTTCCTCATGCGAATCATAATCATCAATTTAACCAACATAGTCAATCACTTTCTTAACATATTCCTCCACATAAATATATCTCAATATACAATGTTTCACTTCTTGAATCTAATACCACCAATATCATATCAAATCACTATATCCACAAATCAATATTTCTTAACATATTTACACAAGTCATTGGTCCAATTCTTAATAACCTTAATATGGACCAATATCATTCAATTCAACCTTTCAAACTTCTATACAAGTCTCTAT
>JAOQMR010000002.1:25025533-25039360 GCA_027563865.1 Erythroxylum pelleterianum
GCTATGTGATGATGTGTTTGATTTCGAGTTTGAGTTTGAATCGAGAAATTTGACTGAAAATTTGAGAACGAAGCATTCTATGAAATTAATATGATTTTTATACGACAAATGAACTTTTCAACAGTTTGGAAATATGTGGCATAGATTTGAATTTGAACTTTACAACGGTTTTTACTTATTTTCGTTTATAAACTTATTACCCACTGAGCGTAAGCTCACCCCCCTTCATTCCCATCCACAAGTGATGAGAAGAAGATCGAGAGAAAGAAAGTAGAGGCTTTGTTTGGTTATGCATATGTTGATAATTTTGGGGGTTTTATATCTTTGTATTTGGATTTGGATTCTTAGATTGAGGTTGTATTATGGGTTGAAAAAATGCCATTAAAGTTTGTAATGCATTTATTTTGGAATGTGAATACTGAGTTATGGATTTTGGGTATGGATATGAAAGTGACTGGATTATGATGATGATTGGTTGTGCTTGTTTATGCTGGGATTCCGGACAGGAGGTCCAATGAATTGTATGGGTGGATTGGATATATTAAAGTGTTTTTGTTTATGGTATGAATTGGTGATAGACATAGACATATCTTGATGGCAAAAGAAAAATAAGTGTTGGTTAAATTGATGATTATGATTCGCATGAGGAAAAGCAAAATGAATTGATGGTTATGATTAGAATATGAAGAAATAAATGAATTGAAGTTATGAAATACATGATTTCAAAATGGGAAATTGAAATGACCTTGAATGATATGTAAAAAGAATGCAAATGATTGAAAAGAAAATAAGGAAAAAAAATTGAAGCGATGTTAGTTCGAAATCAACCCATATCACTCAAAGTCCATTCACAAAATTCATATACAAAACTTATGGCACATTTTCAAATCAATGCAAAGTCATACTTGACAAGCATTGGCAAAACACAATAAACTCAAAGGTTTTCATTAATATCAAAATATAGATTCTTACAAAGCTTTAGTGAGCATTTCTAGCCCCACTACATCAAGTCTCATAAATCGAAATTTCAAAGAAGTTACATGAATAGTAACTGAACAAGCTCACTTTTTCTATTATAAAGATGTTACCCACCCTACAAGCATACTTAAAACACTCATTTCATGCATTAACCTCCAAAAATCATTGTAAAACATGTAACACCACTTACTACATTCACTACCGATTCCTCATTTAATAATTCTGACTTCTAATCAAGGTTCGGGGTCCAACAATAACTTTTCCATCTGACCTCCAAATGACTTGAAACATGAACCAATAGATTTCTAAGACATTTTTCTTTCTCTCCATAAAAATTTAGAGCTATCTGAATTGATTTGAAAGTGATTGATAGGATGAAAGCACGGAAGTCTGCTGGAATGTTATAAACAGGAGAATTGTCATGAACATGCATTGCATGTATTCAGTATACATGAATGTGCATTAATGAATACATAATTGTGCAATATTGTGATATGTGAATGTATTATATGTATAAAGGAGCACATTAAGCGATAGCATCCAAACATTGCCAAGATTTCAAGGCAATAGTTGTTTGGAGCATAATGAGAGTAACCTAAGATGGTCTCACCTTCTTGATTTGTATAATACTGAATTGTATTGCTATCTTATTGAACTATACTGAAATGTGTTGTTTGTGTACTGGATTCCGAACAGTATTTTTCCGAGGCATTTTGATACATGGAAATGATATTGGAAGTGCTGATTGAATGTGAATGCGTTTGCCTAAATGATTTTCTGATTCTCAACTGAAAAGTTGAATGCCGCACCTAGTCCAATGTCTATTGTTATTGTAATTAATACTGTGACTGTTGAACTGTAATAATACTTGCAAATGCAAATGATCAAATTTGATTACTGAATTGTGGCATACATTTCATTCCAATGCATGTAATATAAAGGAGCTGTGACTGATGTTGCTATTGATACTGTTAATGATAAGAGCTTTAAGCTGCCACATATGTGGTTTGAGCCAATGGCTCACTGTGTTCAATGAGTCACAGACTGACTGACTGAGTCCGATGCTTCGGGATACTGTACAAAAAAACAAAAAAGCACACAGTCATAATAAGATAAAAATGAATGTGAGTCTCATACATATAGCATTTGCATATGATTTGAATTCATTGAATGATTTGTAAAGTTGTGTAAATGTTGGTATATGATTGAACTGTTTAACTGAGAAATGATTTGTCTGTGATAGTATTTGATACTTGTCAAGTGGATTTGAGCTGTATGATTGCATGTTGTAATTGATCTTGTCTTATGATATGAGTGAACCATCGAGGATGGTTACTTTGCTGAGTTTGCAAAACTCATCAAAATTGCACCGTTGCTTTTCAGGTTCGAGACTGAGACGACCTAGCTTCTAAGACTCCGTAGAAGCATATTTTGTGCAACTGTTACAGTCAGTTTTGGCTCAAAGGTTAGTCAACTGGGATTGAGGACATAGTTGTTTCTTTCATGTTTATTGTATTCGGTGTGTACTGAGTTGTTTATGCTTATAGGATAATGATGTAAATTATGGATGGTATTGTATTTTATGAAACAATATGGTTTTTGATATAATATGATAACATTTTTGGCTTTAGAAAATGTGTGATTGATGGTTTAATTAATGATGCCATATTATGTATAGTGAAGGTGAGATAGTTAACATGTCATTTCTGTCAGGCATGTACACGTGTATCCGATAGACGCACATGCATATGCTAGATGGGAATGGGGTGTTACACATGTTATACCTATAAGATATAGCGTAGGTAACTTGGTAGAGGTAACCATACTATGGTGACAACATCCACAAAACAAATAAATAGTAGTTGCAAAACATTTCAAAAAACTACCAACTCAAATAATGAACTTACATGGGGTCCATACATAGGAACATGTCCAGGTAGGGCAAGATTCCATCTAATGAACAACATTTTAGAAGCAGGAGATAACAACACATTGATTCCTCAACGACCATAAGAACTGCAAGTGGAGGAATTCAATATATTTGTTAAGAATTAAAATCTAACTGGACATAGTTTGTGATGAAAATAGATTAGTAGCAGGCAATTAACATTAAATTGAAATCAACATTAAAAAGGAAGTACCTTTATTAATCACATCTTTTGTAGCTATACCCATCCAACTCAAAGAAGATATACTTGAGTTGAATCCTTTCATAGAGGTTATCTCTTTGGGAGAATAGGGAAATACAGGCACACAACTTCAATTTTTCAAACAAATCTTACCCCCTATATTTGCAAACAAAATCTTAACCTGATGGGTGCATTGTACAAAACAAAAAAGGTGAACGAAATTTAAAAACCTAACGAGCCAAAGCAAGTATACAAAAGATGTATCTTCTAGATGAAAACAATTAATTTTAACTAAAATCAGGCTTTAGGAACCATAAAGTAGGTAGTTTACATGAGCTGTATAAGAGTAGCAAAATTGTTGACATCATCTTACCCACTGCTTCCTTAGGAGATGTTAAAATAACAAGGAATGTAACGACCGTACACTTATGCAACCACAAAGGAAATCTCATTCCTTCATAAACAATTATGATCTTCACTCATTAATCATAACAACAAAACACTAGTTACAGTCAACAATTGAGGAGGACAACGATCCTACAAGCCCTTAAACGCGAACTATAAGTGGAAGATTGATGTCGTAACTTTTAATAGAAGCTTGAGTAAGAAGATATACACCTAGATAAAAAGCTCTCACCTTTTACTTGATGGTTACGAGAGGAGAAGATAATCAACTCTAGAAGATTGTGTTCTCCCAGCCTTAATTGGGAATGAATTGAAGTCTCGATATGCAGATGTGGGGGGGGGGGGGTGTTCGGTTCTTTTACCCCTTTTGCAAAACATCAACGAATCAAACGAAGCCATGATTTCTTCCTATTTTGTCATTCATTCTGATTCAAAGCTCATCGTTTATCCTTGCACGCTATCGTTCTATTTTATTTTCTTTTAATTGTCTCTTAGTGTCGTCATTTTTTTGGTTGTCTTCTAATGTAGGAGAGTGATTACACTCTTCAAATGACTTGTCGCCCCCTTTTATTTATTCTATTAATCCATTTTAATTTTCTTAAAAAAATTGGATTTATAATAAAAATTATAATCCTCCTATTAATTTTAAATTTTATCTTAAAATTTTCCTTTTTAACATTTAATTAATTTATTTTTTCAAATTTCCTTTTTTATAATAACACAATATGAATTTGAATTCACTAAAAAAATATAAAATTAATAATATATTTAATTGAGTTTGGTTATTCTTGATTGTGTTCGGATTCGGACAAAAAACCTCGAGTCAAGCTTTAAAAAATTACTACTGCTAAAAATTTATGACTAATGTGTCTTAATTCTACTAATTAATAAAAATTAGTAGGTAATTTATTTTTCCTATACATATTCTTAATACTCATTAGCAAATAGAAAAAATTTATATTGTAAATACACATTAGTAAATAGCCATATAAAAAATAATATTAGTAAATACCCTTTAGTAAATAGGTGATTAGAACTATAGCAATAATTCTAAATGTTGCATATATAAGACTTTATTGCAACATTTTTTTAAATTTCGTTGCCTTTTCTTATATGTAGCAACAAATTATTATTATCATTGCCTTTTAATATTAGTAAAGGCAACACTTTAAAAACTGTTGTGTTATATTAATTTTTAGCAACACATTTTTAAATAGTTACAAACATTTCGTTGTTTGAACCTCTTTTTGTTGTAGTGTATATCCTATAAACTGACACTAAGTGTTGTGGAGTAAATGTATAATCAATTAAGCATGTATAATCAATGAAACACATATCAATGAAGGTCAACAGGGTGATCCATCTTACCCAACTTATTTGCAATTTCTATGGAAGTGTTCAACAGAGTATTAAAACAAGTCATGGAGAGGAGCAAATCTTTTAAATATCACTTAAAGTGTAAGAATTTCAAGCTTTCAAATCTCTACTTTGTAGATTATTTAATCTCCTAGCAAATGTTGTTCCTATATCTGTTAATGCCTTAATATTAACCCTCAAGATCTTCAAAAGAATTACAGTTTTGGATATTAATTGCTATAAAAGTGGAATTTTCTTTCCATGAGTGCCAACCATTTAGAGCATAGCATAAAATCTATCACTGGCTTTAAATTAATGATGCTACCTCTGGTTTATCTTGGAGTTCTCATTTCTAAAAACAGAATGGCCTGTAAAGAATATGCTTTTCTTATTGACAAAATTAACAGAAGAATCTCCAAATAAATGTGCAAAAATCTGTCATTACTGGTAGAGTACAATTGATTTCCTCTGTCCTTACTTCATTAAACTTGTATTATGCTACAAATATGGTAGTACTAGTTTTTGTGAACAAACATGTTGACAGGATTATCTAGAACTTTCTATGGGCTAGCATTAGCATCTCCAGAGGTAAAGCTAAAGTCAAATGGATTGAGATTTGCAAGCCACGTGATGAAGGAGTCCTTAACATCATTTCTCCAAAAAGTCTAAACACAAAAATGTTGATTAAAAGGCTCTGGAGACTGTGCAATGATAAGCAATCTTTGTGGTCCAAATGGGTACATGGGTACTATCTTAGAGCTAATAATATTTTGAATTACAATCCTCCCTGTGGAACTTCCTGGATTATGAAGAACATTATGTTAACTAGGAGAAAGTCAGACTGGAGTTCATCAACCTGATTGGTAATGGAAAAAAATACTAGTTTTTGGTATGATAACTAGTTATCAATTGGACCATTACAAAATCAGCCTTCCACTCACACATTGAAGTCAATGATACAAATTAAGGATTCAGTAGCTAAAGCTCTCATTAATAAGTAGGTTTTTGATAGGTTTTTGAAGAACATTATGTTAACTAGGAGAAAGTCAGACTGGAGTTCATCAACCTGATTGGTAATGGAAAAAAATACTAGTTTTTGGTATGATAACTAGTTATCAATTGGACCATTACAAAATCAGCCTTCCACTCACACATTGAAGTCAATGATACAAATTAAGGATTCAGTAGCTAAAGCTCTCATTAATAAGTAGGTTTTTGATAGCTATCTTATACCAGAACACATCAAATAGGAAATAAAACTTACAAATCTTGATGGATGAGGATGACAGTGTTATCTGGAAACATTCTAACACAAGAAAGTTAACAAACATAACTTGCAGACGATTCTTGACAGGTACAACATATCCTATCCCATGGAAAAATATAGTTTAGTTCAAACACCATAATTCTCGAGCATTAAAAATCCTATGGATGACTTTGAAGAACAAACTTCAAACAGTTGTCAAAATCTCTAAATATTGGCAGATGGGTGCGCATTATGTAGAAAAGCTGAAGAGAGCATGCAACACTTATTCTTTCAATGTGAATTCACTAACGAAAGCTAGAACTCACTCCTTAACTTGTGACACATCCACAATGCTCCAAATAGCTAGAATATAATTGGAGATTGGTGTACTATAATTTGGCTTACTGATATGTGCTTAATTGATTATACATATACTCCATAATAGTTAGTCATTAATGCTATGAAATACTTAAGATACTCATTTTAGTTCATATTTGGTTTTAGGTACAATTTGGAAGCACAAGAGCCAAAATGAGTTAAAAGCACATTCCTTGAGCCATCTTTTTGATGTTCAATCTCATTTGTCTTTCTGGAACAAGAAGGAGATGAATTTGGGCGAAGATGAGACAAGAAAATGCAAGTAAATGAAGAATTCAACATGAATTACAAGATACACGGCTGTGTATCTACTTACATGACCTTGTATAAATTCGAAATAGATGTTTTTGTGATGCATAGTTGGATACACAACCATGTATCTAACTGTGTATCATCCCAAAACCCTAATTTTTGCTACAAATAGACATTTGAGAAGCCAAAAGAGGGATGAATTGTTTTTGGAACACAAAAGGGGCATAACTCTTACTTCTTTGGGATCTATGGAGGGCTAATCTTCGTCCTTTTGGTTCGTAGGGGAAATCGAAGTCAAAGAATACATTTGGGCATTTCTACATCTTGTATTGTTGATTCTCTCTCTCTCTCTATAGAAATTTTGTACGTTATTCTTAGCTTAATGTTTTGGATATTCATGTATGAATGATTAATATTCTCATTCTCAATATATTATTTATGTATGAACACATTGCCATAATATATAATATAATACGTAATAGTTGTATTTTCAATTCATTTGTGGTAAACTAATGGTGATGAATCATTAGGGATAACATAGTATATGTTAAATGACTCGAGCTTATGTGATTGTTGCCTAGATTAATTTATTTTCCTAGTTCATAATGCGATTACTCTACTAAATCTGGAGAGCTTATTCTAAGTTGTTTGATAATTATGTTTAATTAAAGAGCTTATTTTTATTAAACATGACCTAAGGGAAAATCGAGGTTAATAGAATTTATTATTAACCTACGATGAATAGTTTCTAAGAGAGGTATGAGATCAACAAGATGACTAAGTACGTTCAACTGTCTATAGCCTGAGATTGAATCAAAAGCCAGATTCTAAGCGCATTCATCAATCTTATTATTTTTCCACCATTTAATTTAATTTGCTTTCAATAATTAAATTTTACTTTATTTTGTTTATCAATTCCAACTAAACAAAACTAAGAGTTGGTGCTCCTATGTAAACTTAGTTGTTATTGTGGCTATTATTTAAGATGAAAGAACCATAAGAATATTCGAGGACACAAAGAAGAGCAAGGAGAAATTCCATAAAGAACTCATGTAACAAATCAAGTTACACATCAAACTATACAAGGACAAATTTGGTGATTCAAACTACTTCAATAACTCATGGAAACTATTAACTCACCACCAATTGAAGGGTAACAAACATTGTAGTTTGTAATTCAACCTTGTAATTGACTAGTTATCTCCATTTCAGGGGTAGTCATGATGTAATAATCATGTTGTATTTTGATTATTTTGTATGCCTCAAAGACTTAATAAAATTTCGCCTTCTTCAAAATACAATTGGTTTTATTTGGTGAAGTATATAGGAAACTCAAGTCATCGTCATTTTGATTAATTTTAATCGTTGTCGGTTAGGGAGGACATAAGAGAGACTTTCTTCATAGATCTCACTTGATTATTTTAAAGAAGTTAAAATAAAATTATTTAATAAATAATTGGTGACAAGTATCCGGGATTTACTCCAAAAGGCTTGGAAGGTGCGTCTGCATCATGTTCATCGGGAAGGCAACCAGTGCGCAGACATCCTGGCTTCCATTGCAACTATCATCACTCCAGGCCTACATATCCTCCAGGAACCCTCGACAACAGTTCTGACACTCCTTCACCGAGACAAACAGAATGCCGTGTATCGCCGAACCATGCGCTAGTTAGCTTTTAGCTTTGTTTTTTTTTTATAATTCAGTGATTTATATTAAAAGAAATATATGTATATCAAGGAAATGGCAAAAAGGAAATACAGCCTCAACCCCAACCAAGGGTATGACCAGCACCAAGAGGAGCCCTAGAGCCGTGTCCCCCACCAAACAAACACAACACAAGCCTGAAACTTATGCACCAATCAAAAGGACCAATTAAAAGACTAGAGTATCCACAACACAACCAAATCGCAAAAAAAAACCTCAAACACCCACAAAACTTTAACCATTTAACACAACTAACACAAGCACAACGAGTAATCCAAAGGGATGGAGCTGCAAGCTTCGGGTGCCAATCCAGCTAAAAGGCCTTACATGGCTGCGCTCAGCAAGAAGAGTAGTAAAGTGAAAAGGTGATACACACTTTACGATCCACACAGAAATGTGAACCTGCAAAATGAAAAAAGGAGTAACAAGAACAGGAAAAAAAACCATCTACCTCCAATTACCTTCCCTCAGTGTTTAAGCTAAGCTGTTCCAGTACTTGGAAGATCACTTTAGTAGTAATGTTCCCCTCTTCTATAGCTGCATTTTGGAAAGTTCGACGGTTCCTTTCGGACCATAAATTGTACACAAGAACGGCAAGTAAAATGAGGAAAGTGTTAAGATCAACGTGTGTGTGTGTGGCTTTGGGGTTGGGAGAACCAATGGAGAATAGATTGGAGAGTGGGCAAAGGTGGGGAATTGAGCTGAAAGTGACGGAGGCATTGTAACCATACAAAGCTGGAAAAGGAACATTAAAAAAAAGGTGGCGGGATGACTCATTATCCGAGTAGCAAAGAGAGCAATGATTAGGCATATAAGTATAAAGGAGCTAGTCCCTAGTCTGGAGCTTATTAAGGACAGCTAGCCATAAGATAAAGGCATACCTTGGGTTGGTCCCTTTAGGCCACACTAAATGGTGCCACGACACTTTTGGAAGAGAAGGTCTCATCAAGGTATAAGCTGAGGTGTTAGTGTAACTTTCTGTAGGGTTGGCAGTCCATTCTAGTTAACCTGACGCGGACCCATCCGGGTGGTAAGGTAACGACGTAAGGGTACGGATAGGATCAATGGTGGCTTCTTGATCCTTGAGGATGCCGCTGGGGTGCCAAGGGTCCTGCCATAAGAGAGTCGATAACCCATTGCCAATCCTAAATCGGAAATGATTCCCAATAATATTCCTAACCTAAAGAAGTTTCCTCCAACTCCAAGAACTATTAAAAGTAGGTTGCGCACTCCAGAAAGTAGACCTTCTAAGAATTATTGAGTGAACCCACTGAACCCACAACGCTTCCTTATCATTAAACAAAATCCAGATCCTTTTTCCTAGTAAGACATTGTTCCAAGTAGATAAATGTTTAAACCCCAACCCACCCTCTGTTTTAGGACGACAAAGATCATTCCACTTAACCTTGGCATGAGAGTGAGACTCAACCTTACCGGACCACAAGAAGTTCCTAAGTTTGGACTCAATTTATTTAATGACAGAGACAAGAAGCAGGAAATGGGTAGCCCAGTAGACCTGAAAAGTGGACAAGACAGAGATTACTAATTGAATTCTACCAGCATAGGATAAGGCTTTGTGGGTCCATTTGTTGACTCTAGAGTCAATTTTATCCAACAGGGGAAGACAATCGCGCCTAGTCAATCTACCGGTAATAAGAGGCACACCGAGATATTTAATAGGGAGAGTACCCCTGGTAAGCCCCGAAATGGTTTCCAATTGAAGGAGCTCAGGATTCACATCAGGAGATAAAAAGAATTGAATTTTGCTATGATTCATTTCCAACCCAGAGAAGGAGGAGAAAGTACGCAAGCAAGTAAGCAAAGTATGCACCGAATGAAGATCAGCATGACAAAACAGAAGCAGATCATCAGCAAATAAAAGGTGAGACAGCTTAAGAGTTCTACAACGCCAATGGAACTGAAAATTGGGAGTGGCTGCAATTGTATCATTACGAGTCCTAGAAAGCACTTCCATGCAGATGATGAACAGGTAGGGAGAGAGAGGGTCCCCCTGTCTTAAACTTGACTTTCCATAGAAAAAGTTTGTAGGTGACCCATTGATCAAGATAGAATAGGAGGGCGAGGTTACACACTCTTCAATCCACCTAATAAACAGAGGGGGAAACCCTACAGCACGCAGCACATTGAGAAGGAAGTCCCATTGAATGGAGTCATAAGCTTTGGCCAAATCAATTTTGAAAGCACATCGCGGATGCTGATTAGAGAGGTGGTAGTTCTTATAGATTTCCTGAGCTAGAAGGATGTTGTCTCCTATACGACGATTTTTAATGAAAGCACTCTGATTTGGGCTGATGAGGAGGGGAAGGATCACGCGGAGTCTGTTGGAAATGATTTTTGTGATCACCTTATAAATCATGTTACAACAAGAGATGGGTCGGTAATCTAACAAAGTGAAAGGGTGAGAGGTCTTAGGGATAAGGGAGATAAACGTCGAGTTAAGCTCTTTGAGGAGCCTCCCGTGTTTGAAAAAGTCCTGGACTGCCCTAGTTATATCATTCCCAATAATGGGCCAGGTGTGTTTAAAGAAAAGGCCATTAAAACAATCCAGGCCCGAGGCCTTGTTGGGATTGAAGGAAAAGAAGACTTTCCTAATCTCCTGAGGAGTGACTTCTGCTACCAGGTTAATGCTAAGTTGCTCAGAAATCGGGTGAGGAAAAAGAGCGGACACAAACTCCTTGGAAGAAGCTAGATCTTTCTTAGTACCAATAGACTCTTGAAAAAAGTTCAAAAAAAGTTTCTGAATTCGAGGTCCGTAATCCTATGGCTATTACTTCCTAACAAGGAGTGGATATTGTTTCTGTTCCTATTCGACAAGACGGAGTTGTGGAAGAATTTGGTGTTCCTATCCCCCTCACGCAGCCATTTAACGAGAGAGGCTTGTTTGTAAAAAGATTCTTGGTCATTTAAAGCCTGAAATAAATTGGTCAAAGCCGCATGTTCCTCTACTGCTAGATGAGGCCTATTAGGCAAGGCTCTCATTTGGTCTTGGATGGAATTGAGGGTAGCTTGACAAGCCACAACTCGAGCATTGATATCACCAATTTGATTAGAGTTGAGAGACTTGAGAGCCTTCTTAACAAGCTTTAGCTTAGACACGACACAAAACATGGGTGTCCCCTGGATAGGAGAGTGCCAAGCCTCTTCCACAATCTGGAGAAAATTTGGCTGAGAGACTAGGAAATTTGAAAACCGAAAAGGAGAGGGCCGCTTCTTAAGGACTGGTAAGGACCTAATCACTACAGGAGAATGATCAGAAATGTTAGGGTTGAGGATTTCACAGAAGGTGCTAGGGAACCGAGAACTCCAAGCCGAGTTGATAAGCGCTCGATCTAATTTTCGAACTATGTAGTAGTCGCCATATTGCTTATTAGACCATGTAAAAGGAGGACCACTAGAGTTAAGGTCAAACACTTCGCACTCGTCCTCACACTTCCGAAAGTCTCTCATCCCACTAAGAGCCACTGCACTAAGAGGATCAGCTTCATGCGCATACAGGATGGCATTAAAGTCCCCAACTATAAGCCAAGGACGACTGCCAACTAAGGTTTTGGTACTGGAGAGGGTAGACCAGAGGGTGTGCCGATGATTGGCATTAGTCGCCCCATAAATACAGGACACAAAGAAACCATTCGCAAAATTGAAAGGGGTCACCTCTAAAAGAATCATTTGATCAGTAATAAGAAGCGGAGCACATAAGAAAGAAGCTGGATTCCAAGCAACCACTAATCTAGCATACGGTGCTTGATCAAGGTTACTACAGAAATTCCAATGAGGAAACAAAGAACTGCACATAGTATTCAAAGGAAACTGAGATTTAATCCTAGACTCTATCAGACAAACAAAAGACACCGACCACATTCTAAGATAAGACTTGACAGCTAACTGTTTCTTTTTGTTATTGAGACCGCTTATATTCCAAAATCCTAAATCTATAAAACTAAACACAAGACAAGACCAACAACTATTGTTTTTTCCTAGGTTTTCTACTTTTCCGAATAGTAGAAACCCCCTCTGCCCCTTCCAACACACCCTGAGTCTGAGGATAAGTGGAATTATTGATGGGAATCACATCAGATAAAAGAGAGACATTGGAGATACCTGCTCGACTTACCCCAGGACTATCCGCACTGTCGCAACGTCCATAAGAATCATCCGGAGGTGGAGGCAAGGCAGTGTCAATGAGCTGCCCAGTTGGAAACTCCTGGGCATCCACTTGGGTGGCTTCTGGTGTTGGCTCTAGATCGCCTACCAACTTCTGCGGGTCACATATCTCCAAGGATGGGGTCTCACTGGCCAATTCCTGTGGAGTACCCTCCTTTTGCTGTGGTTCACATATCCCCATGGAGGATTTCGGCTGGGCCAATTCCTGCTGAGTACCAGTCTCAAACAGACGACTAGTAGGTTTCCAAGCTTTCTTCTGTGGAGCTTTATCGAGTTTCCATTCATATTCAATGTCAATCTCCTTAAAGGACAGTTGTCCCTCTTCATTATAGGTCGCCAATTGAAAGGACAAAGGCCAGCTTTTCGCCAAATCTAATTCAACACACATTTGAGTAAAGAAAATCCGAGACATGCGGGCTGTATGGGATCTGATCATCCTTAATCTCTAGAGGGTAAAACGCCAGCTCTTTGACCGTAGATGGATCCTCTACAGAATCGGTCACCACCGATTTCCAAGTTCGGGGAGGAGGTGCCACCGAAGGTCCAGGTAGAGCTGCCTTTTGGACGGAATGGGTAGGAGTCGAAGGGCTCGGTTTGGGCGCACCATCGGCGGATTGAACAAGGCACGACAGGGAAGGGGCGAGGAGAGGAAGGTTTGGGTTGGTGTTCTGTGAATCAGGGATCTCCGACGAAGAAGCAGGGGACTTGCAATTAGGGTTCACGAAGGGCGACGGAGGCGACAATGGGGGCGGTCTTGGAGAAGGCTCGAGGATTTGAGAAAGGGGAGGGCGAGAAGAAGACAGAGGAGAAGCAGCAGCAGCCATGGAGGATGGGTCAACCACGCTGGTGAGCTATGAAGTAAAGGACCAGCGATCGCTCGTACCAGATGTTCCCTTGTAACAAAAAAATAAAATTATTTAATAAAATCTTCATGAGTTATTAAATTAAATATTATTAAAATATTAAGTTTTAATTCTGAATATTTTAAAAACAATTAAATTAAATTATGATATAACATTAACATTTAAATTTACCTAGTTACTGTTAAAAAAATTAACATCCATGGAGGAGTCTCTTCTCAAAATCATGACAATATTTATTTTCTCTAATTATGATTCGCAAAACAATTCCCTCCGCCGACTTGAAGCCGCTTTTGGAAGCACGATACCCTTCTTCGCAGCCGAGTCCGTGAACAG
>JAOQMR010000002.1:25137425-25153256 GCA_027563865.1 Erythroxylum pelleterianum
TCATGATCAATGTACAAGGACAAGTCTCTCATACCTTTTACAGCACCTTAAACTTCTGAATTAGTTAAAAATGTTGTTATTAAATAATGAGCCAGTCAGTAACATTTTTGTTATTGACAAACAAAATTCACTTCTTCGACTGGTACCCCATTTGTGATTATAGTAAAAGTCATTTATTTAGTTGAAGACTATTAAGTGATCGTTTTACGACAATAACTTAAGCTGTTATGTGAAGCCAACTTAATTGGTTTTATATATTCACTAACACACCTCAAAATTAGTAATCCGGATCAAACCTGCTCTGATATCATGTTAAGTGATTGTTTCACCACAATAGCTTAAGCTGTTGTACGAAGCCAACTTAATTAGTTTTATATTTTCACTAACAAAAACTGCACGAAGCTTTTTATACGAGGTTAACATTTAAATGCCAACAGAAAAGGAGTATCTGTTGAACAACAATCACAGAAGTCCATTTGATTCCTATCCCGCGATCCTAATAACGGGAAATTTTTGTCATAAAACTGGTTCCAGCATGGAGAAAAACAGATTAATCAAACGGATAGTACAAGTAACCAGGAAAATCCAGGCTAAGCATTAATTTTAGTTTGACTCGACATCTCTCCTGGTTTGCCATTAATTGTTAATGTTAAATGGAAGAATCAGAGGTGTAGAGAAAAGAGGCATCTTGGGGTTGGCGACAACAAGCACTCAGTGTCTATTTTTTCTTTGGTAAGAATCAACTAATTCTGGTTGATTTTTATCTACATGAATAGCAAATAAGAAGGCATTTTTACTGCCCGCACGAGTGTAGCTCGGTTAGTCTTCCAGCAAGGTTAGTTAGAGCAAGGTCCTAGGTTCGAATTTCATAAATGAGAGAAAAGGACCGCTTTGCTGGTGGGTCGCCCGAGTAGATACCGTGATTTACTCCCTCATCTTATAGTCGGGCTCGTAAGTGGGAGCAGCTGAGGTGGCTGATTCCACCTTTTGGAGTAAGCAAGAAGGCATTTTTACTACCATAGCCGGCCTTCAAGGTGGGCAGATACTCATGGGGCCGGTTTACTTCAAGGGCGTATTTACATTAATATGACGAGTCCTCCGATGGTATAAATGACTAACTAAACAAACAATTCCCTTCACTTGATTAGTTTGATGTGCTTGTCACAAGTTAGCTTCTGTACTGGGACGGCCAAACAACGAACAAGACGTAATGGCTGGCTTTAGATTGTCGCGAGTATATCTTCACTTAATTTTATACCTAGACATACGTAACTAATTATAAAATATATGCATGCACGTATTGGGTTGCTTTAGCTTTTCTCTATATTTTTTTATACGGAAAATGCCAATATCATTCAGTAGTTTACAGCAGAATTCTCAACGGGTGAACCGAAGAAGTTAGAGAGAGGACAAATACAAAAGAGATTTTTTGAGCGACCAAACGACCAAGATGGTTTTTATCGAAGAAGAACGACCTTTAGTCCCTGTTTCGTTGAACTTTTGGAAAGTAAATAAGTATTTTTTTTCATTGCAAATTTTTTTTAAATAAACATTTAATTGTAAAATAAAAAAGTATTTTTTAGCAGATGTATCTTTTTTGGCAGCTAAAATATAACTTTTTAAGAAACTCAAATTTGGAGCTTTTCAAAAAGTATTTTTTTAGGTAGATTTTTCAGATCAATTAATGAGCTTATTTTTAGTCCTTTTTGTCCTTATGTTTTACACATAATTCTCACAATACTTACAAACACATCTTCACGTTTATTTTAAGATTTATATAATATGATTTGACTTTTTATATGTTTTAATATTTATTTTTTATATTAGTTTTACTTATGTTATAATTCATATAAAAGATTTGGTTAGATATATTTTTATTTATGTTTCATATGGTTTAAAATTATGTAATAATTAATATATTATACTTTGCATATTGTTTAATATATTTTAAATAATTTTTATATGCATAAATAATTTTTATTACAAAATAAAATATAGTTAGAATTTAAAGTGCTTTTTATTTTTATATTATCAAACAGTCTATTGTATGAAGCTCTTTCAAAAAAGCTCTTTTTTAAATGACAGTCAAACAGTTAATTAGCTTCTTAAAAAAGTTCTTCTAAAAAAAGCTCTACTGACAAAAGCTCTACTAATATAAGCCCATCCAAACAGACACTTAAAACTTGAAAGTTTCGAAATCAGGTAGATAACTATATGATGTCCATGTTAGTGTCCATGTTAGTGACCGAAACCAAGTTTGAAGAATCATATCCAAAAGAGCCATAGTTTCCACAAATGAACAGTAACAGCTAGTACTATAAAAATCAATATGACACCCACTAATTTTGTACCATTAGTTGGTATTGCTTGGTACCGGTTGGTACTAAAATACTTGTGCATTTTTGGAATTGATATATAATTTTTGTAAAATTTAGACTAAGTTGTAAATTTTAAAAAATTATCCCTAAACATTATAACTCATTTACACAAAATGAGTTATAATTGTGAGTTGTGACTTTGTTTTAAATTATGTAATCATATAAAATGTATTATAGATGTTAGCAATCAATGCATATATTTGAATTTTGGGTTAAGAAGCATGATAATTTTTTGGAAAGAATATGGTTAGTCATCAAATTTTCTTAAGGAATCATTCATATAATTTTATAAAGGTCACTTGCTTGAGAAATTATTATTGATCTATTTCTTCCTATTATTATACACAATTTGATTTTGATGCAAAGTTATTAGTTAATTTTGATACGTGTCTTTATTTATTTTTACAAATAAATGTAGGGAAGTTCAAATACACCTAATAATTCAATCGTTTCAGGTATAGAAAGATTCGATGATCTAGCTTGGGCTTATGCTAGATTGGTCTCTAGAATAAAGAACCATATTATTTGTTTGTAAGGTAACAAGCATTTACAAGGTAAGGAATGTTGCGTTATTTTTCCAACAGGGAAGTCACTAGATTAAAGAAGCATTTAGTTCAGATCAAAGATGAGATGGAGCCTTGTAAGAAAGTGAGTCATAATGTAAAATAGAAAATGAAGACTTTGCTTAAAGAATATCAATATGATTAGAAAGATAAAAGGCAAAGATTGAACTACGAAATTGGTAGTGGAAGTTCTTTTGTTTGTGTTCAAGATGATAGTAGGAATGTTAAAGGTCATAGTATTCCTACCCAACAAGAAGTAAATATTGCACTTGATGTTAGGAAAAGAAGAAGACATGTGTTTAACTTTATTACACCACGAACAATTCCTAGAGTTCAAGCTTCAATTTGCAGTGTCTTCAATCTAGAGAAGGGACTCATAATATAGACATGACAATGGCTAGAAGGTGGTATGATTCAGGTATAGCATTTAATGCCTCCAAATCTTATTGTTATCAGCCTATGGTGGATGTTATTATCTTTTACTATCTAAGATACAAGCTCCTTCAATTGATGACTATAGAGGTAAACTTCTAAAGAGCTTTATTTATGAAATAAAAATTATTTGGATGGGCTACTTATAGGTGTTCAATCATATCTGATGGTTGGACAAATAGAAGACATAAATCTATTATTAATTATTTTAGTTTATTTTGCAAAGGGGATAATGTTTTCAAAGCCTATTGATGCATTTGCCCTTGTTTGTCATGTTGATACTCTATTTCAAATTTGATGAAGTTGTGAATGAAGTTAGGCCACAAAAAATTGTTTAGTTATTACTGACAATGATTTTGCTTATAAAGCAATTGGAAGAAGATTGTAAAGCAAGTATAATTCTTTTAATTGGACTTTTGTGCTACAGATTGCATTAACTTAATGTTAGAAAATATGGGAAATGATAGGTATTTTTTTATTATTGATAAGATTGTGCAGAAAGTAAAAAAAGTGACCAAGTTCATCGATAATCGTGTGTGGGTCTTAAATTTAAAGAGAAAGGATTTCACCAATGTAAAAATTTGTGTTGTCCTGCTATTACAAGATTTGTAACTAATTTCTTATCATTTCAATGTTTTATTATGTTGAAGAAAGAGCTGAAACAAATATTTACAAATGATACGTGGATTGCATTTTAGCATTCTAGTTCTAATGCTAAGATGCAATCTACGTATTACTTATAAACATTTCTAATGTTGGATTGCAGGTTTCTAGAATTATACTTAAAGATAATGAATTTTGATTTCAATGTCTATTTTTCATATGAGTTTGAGAGTCATTGGTGAGGATATTTCATTTGGCTGATAGTGATGATAAGACTGTCGTAGAGAGGGCGAAGGAAGCAATCAAGGAAAATAAGAAAAGTAGGTCTTCTTTGTACACATCTTATCTTGCAGTCATCAATGAGAGATGAGAAGGGCAACTTGACTCTTTCTTGTTTACAAATGAGGCATGTTTTACTCTTAGTATCTATTTTTGACCAAGTTTTACAAACAAAGCTAAAGTTAATAAGAGAATGTTATTAACTATTACAACAATCATTGCCCATGAGATGATGTAAGATTTCATAAGCATAAACGGGGATTTATAAGGATGCTTCTGGTGATTTTAAGATGTCAATTGTTATTCATCAAAGGGACAAACTTAATTCAGGTATATTTTTTCTTCCCTTTTATCACTTGTTGAAAATTAATCATCACTTTATTTTGTTTGTAATGTTACTTTTGTTGTCTTATAGTTACTTGGTGGGATCAAATTGTAAGTGGTGTTCTATAGTTGCAAAAGTTTGCAATTCAAATTCTAAGTCAATGTATGAGTGCAATAGAGTATGAAAGGACTTGAAATATATTTGAACTCAACTATTCCAAGAAAAGGGTTAGACTGGAGCACAAAAGATTGAATGATTTGACCTTTATTTAATACAATTTAAAACTTTAGGAAAGATATGTTATTATTATTATTAAGTTGGATATAATTTCTTGTAATTTTTTAATAATATAATTTTATTGTTTACTTAGAATCTTAATAAAACAAATAGTTTCATAAATCTAATTTTCTTTGGTCATATCAATCTTTTGGCATATTGGATTTTTGAATAACCAGATTTGATAAATAAGAGTGACTTGGAAGATAGTCTTGGATGAGAAACTATTGATATATCATTTGATATAATGAATTTGAATGATGGTGATGATGAGACTTTTCTCAATGATAAAGATTTTTTACTGAATAAGAACTGAGGTCAATGCGATTTAAGCGAGTGTTCGATTGAATGAAATTTCAAGTTTTTATTTATCCCCTTCTTTCAATTTCACTTATATTTAATGTATATGTTTAATTTAATATGTGTATTATTAATATAATTATAAATTCTTTTGTTTCAGGTTTCACTTCTAGTTAGTTGTTTCCTCAGCGTAAATTTTTGTTGTAAAATTATAATAGTTAAAGAGTTATGGATGCTACCAAAGTAAAGGTATTCTTCCTATAGATGTGGAAATATCATTTCTTCATATCTTAGTAAAGAAAGAACTCCATTAAATTAGATAGGATAAAATACTATACACATTCATGCTTTATTGTATGATGATTAGAACATTAAACACCTATTAGTCTACCAAAGTAAAGGTGTTGTTCCTATAGAAGTGGAAATATCATTTCTTTATCTCTTAGTGAAGAAAGAACTCCATGAAATTAGATAGGATAAAATAAGTATGGACAGTTGGATCTAATTGAAGAAGGATGATATCAACAATTTTTTATGACTAGTTATATGTAAGAAAGAAGGATATAATAGTTCCCTCATTGAAAAATCTTGCCTATTGGGGTCCATTTTTTCCTATTGGTTTAGGTTTCACCGAAAGGGAGAGGAAGTTGAAAGGCAACTTAATGATGATCATTTGACTAATCAGTGATCTTGAATAAAGTGAGACACTAAGATAGGAAGAAAAGGAATCAAAAGAAAGCTCTACAAAAAAACAAAGTTCTAAAGTAAATAGGGGAAGAGACTTGGGACCAAAGCAAAACCGGAACAAACTGCTCTGATTATAAGTCAAGCTACGTTAAGAAAGTTAACAAGGAGGAGATAAGGATTGAATATCATCTTTGTTTGTAAAGAGTTGACAAAAGTTATATTATTAAATCGCAAGGTGACTTGGTATACATCATATTAACATATTGTCATTTTAAAACTTTTTTTTCGATTATTTAAGAAAATTTTGGTTGAAGAGAAGCTTGTTATTAAATATTAGATTCAAAAATAAAGTACAAAACATAATGATAAAAGTGCTTTGATCTAATAAAAGGTTGAATTAAAGCAATCCAGATTGTGTTTAACCCAATATTAGATGATTACCAATATAATGTATCAGTATAATTTTAAAAAAAAAAGTAAATTAGTCATAATTCTCATTTAATCCTTAAAATTTCATTGTTTTCCTCATGCATAAATTGAAGTTAGGAGGAGCAGCGATACACAAAATTGCCACCTTGCCTGCAACTATAATGTCCAACAAATATGAAAAGTCTCTAGAGTCACGTTCAGAACCATTGAAGAGAAATAGAGATTTATATTTCAGCCTTTAACTTGAGTTGATGACGGTGTGCTAGTTACAAGAATTATTTTAACTGTGGCAAATACAGCCTAATAACCTAAAATTGTCTTCCTGGTATCTGCAAGGGTGCCATAAATATACAAAGTTCTATGGCAAAAATTGGAGCTGATAAACAAAAAGAATGAGACTGCACAAATTCAATACACTGTGCAGAAAATTCTTCTCATCTTCTTCACTGCTTTATGCTTGTATCTTCTGAACATGAAACATGATGAAGTTTCCAATATGGCGTCTTGATATGATACAGACTGTAGCTTTCTATTTAATTTAGTCAACCTCGAATAAATGACTGCTGCATCCTAATCGTCAATATCTTGTACCCATGCTAGATCTGCGACGATATCAACTAGCAATCAGGTTAATCTAGCAATAGCCTATTTGGTCAGAAAGGGCATCAGTAACAATGAATGGTTGTGGCAGAAAGTGTTCAGAAACAAATCTAATCAAAATCATTAGAGGATATTACATGTTTTCTGACATTATGTAACTGTATATCCATTACAGTGGCAAGAAAAGCTAGTTGAGAGAAAGCAAGACCTTTAAGAACAGATTCCACAGCAGCATTTGGAACAAGGAGCCCAACAATCCGCCTGTTATCTGTGGTAGTTTCTATGCGCACAACACGGAGCCGCTTATGGCTCTGACGAGCCTGTATGAAATGCAAAATCAAGTTTCATTTTCCATCTCCTCAAAAAAGCAATTGTCCAGAAAAGGCAATTCTCCACCAAAAATAGTTTATTTGGCTTCGTTTAGATCTATATGAACTAATAGATACGAACTCAATCATAGTGGAAAATGCGAATATTTGATTTTCAATATCCTGAAAATGTGCACTTCTTAAGATAATTAAGATGATATTTCAAAATGTATAAATATAAGATGGCAGTAACACGAGCAAAATCAAAGATAAGAAGAAATTTTGTGAAGATACATGTCACTCGTATAAAATCCTATGAAGATAGAAGCATAAAAAAAAAAAAAATCACTAAACCCTATACATACTGAGAAAGGACAATAACTGAAAATCTAGTTATAATGCCATTTCAAGACAAGCATCTGAGGCCTTCATCTTAATACTCTCAAGATGAGCTGCCATTTAAGTCGAACATGCAAGAGAAAGTTATTTAGCACACACACTTGATTAATTTACATACCCTTAATATGGTACCCAAAACATCAAGCTCAAGGATAAGTAGCAATTTAGGTGGGGGGATAAGTATACATTAGATTCACATCAAAGCAATACTGACAGGCTGGAGTTACCTTTTCTCATCCTGTAAGTATACAAACTTTTCTGAAACTTAAATGTAGATACCTAAAATTTAGCTAGCCAAAAAGTGAAAATCACTTTATGTAGAAAGAAACCAGGATGGAGGTTTCGTGTAGAATTTTGGGAGAGTGATGACAATGATGTGAGTTTGGGGCTTTTAATATGGTAGGAAAAGATCTCTAGAAATATCCCCAGAATGCACAGTTATATTTAGGATCACCGGTAAAATGAATCTAACAATTAACGTTTTTCTGAAATATTCATTCAAAGAATAATAACTCATATTGAAACGTTTAACTGCTTAGTGATTCTCAAAGTGGAACCCAGATGATTACCTATTTCATAGACACAGCTTTTTCACATATACATTTTTACTCCAGGACAAGCTACCTTGAGAAAGCTTTTCCATTGATCTTCAGTTGTCTTAGTACTATTTGTTTGGAAGGCCTTATTATTCTGCTAATGTAAAAGACAAACCATACTATATCTAGCAAAGACCATTCACTTCCCCCAAAAGTGTAAGAAAGAAGCTCTGCTGCACTATCCAACCATCACTAAAGGATCAGGCTCAAAAGGCCAAGGAAATATAAACTTGATTGAAAGACCCACTTTACCTGCTTAGCCAATGCCTTCTCAATAGTGCCCCAGACAGGGAGAATCAGTCCACCTAAAATGTTTACTTCCTGCAGTCTTCGGCCAACTGTACAGAAGTTCCCAAGTTTACAATTCGGACCATGCATACACTACAGTGAAAAAAGAAAAGACACGTGAACAACCACAAAAAAATGTCAGGTTTGTTTAGAAATTTTGGGCTTAACAAATAAATAGAATGGGCCTCATTGTTGTGTTAAATTAGCTTTTACATTATGTGAAGGTTGAGATAAAGGAGAAATAAAGGTTTAACGTGGTTCACTTTTGAAGCCTAAGACTACATCACAAAGACAAAAAAAGTTCTAAAGTACATTATTCATTAGGTTTAATTCATTTTTTATACTAGTAAGGTAGTACAATATTCAATAATAACATAATATAACATTCTTAAATAATTGTTTTACGATTCTATTATCAGCTATGCAACATGTTCTCATATTATTATACACATGAAAATATTCCTATATAGAATAGTTAATCTCTATTCAACATTATCATTGAGTTGGTAAGTAGATGTTTTTCATGTTTGACTTGAATATGAATTTTGAATATGCAAATAGAGTACTTTTCAAATAAATAAAATAAAATAAACAAATGATTCTTTGTTTTCTCCCTTTCTCTTTTTTCTTTCTGCTCTTTTTTTTTAAAATAAAAAAAGCACTAAACGAAAACAAACCTAAGAGTAAAGGAATAGAAATTCTGTTGGCAAAAAATAGTAACAATGTCAGAGAGATGCCTACTGAGCCCAAAAAAAAAAAAAGGAATAAGAAAGGAGAGAATACAGAATGGAAGTTTAAGAGAGAAAAGATAATAATTAAGGTAGTGGTGCTTTCAATGTGCTAATGGAAGAAAAACGTAATAAAATTAAAGGGGCTCTACCGGGAAGAAAATTCACAAGCATTACCAAAAGGAAAGACAGGAGAAGAATAACAACACTATTAATAGCTTGTCAAAATGAAAGGAAGGAAATATAAAACACTCTAAATGAGCTGTAAGAAGGAAAACGAAAGAAGTGTTTCACCAAAAGAGAGAAGACATCAACAGTGATGAAGGAACAAAGGATTTCAAGAAGTGAAGATTGAACATTCAAGTTTCAAGATCAAAACCTTGAACTCCACAAAGAACAAGTTCTCATAATCAGAACTTAACTCTAATGTCTATTAAGTAGAGACGAAAGAGAACAAAGAGAAGGGATACACATTGATTTAATGTGATTCAGCCATAAAACTTAGGCTACATATATAAAGACTGCAAAAAGCTCTGTGGTTTATTGTTCATTAGATTTAATCCATCTATTTATTATAAAAAATATGACACAATATTTCATCATAAGATTACTAAATAATCCCTAAACCATTCTACCATAGGATACACAAAATATTCCATATTAAGTACATAATAATATTTCTTTATGATTTCAATATATGCTTACATTGGACCAATTCCCTCTATCTCTCTTTTTCTTTCTCACTCTAAAAATGAGTGAATAAGTGTTTAACCCTAATTCAATACTAATGATGTTATTATATAATATATTATAAATTATACAAAAGTGTAAACTCAACATGTCCCCTCAAGCTGGTGTGTGTGTGTGTGTGTGTATAGATATATATATATATAATCCATGCATAGCTTTGTTCAAGGTATGAAATTCTTGAATCCCTTGAGGATTAGGTAAAAAGATTAGCTAGCTACTATGTTGAGACTGTAACTTTTGTAATCAACTCTTTAGAAACTATCCATTCTTGAATGAAGTGATAATCCACTTCTATGGGCTTTGTCTTTTCGTGACAAATTGAGTTGGATACAATATGTAGTGCTGTTAGATTGTCACATATTAATTTCATCTAGGTCTTGATGGATACATTTTAATTTCTTCAAGGAGATGATATAGCCATAGCAGCTACCAAGTGGCCCTCGAAATAACTCTATATTTATCTTTTGCACTAGAATGTGCACATTTTGCTTCTTACTTTTCCATGAAACCAATATTTCTCCGACAAATACACAATATCCCAATGTGGAACATTGATCAAATTGTGAACCAGCATAATTTGCACCTGCATATCTTAATATATTAAGATATCCTTATTACAATACAAAAGACCCTATCAAGGAGCATGTTTGATGTATCGAACAATACTAAATGCTATCTCCCAATGTTCAACACAAGGACTAGTCAAGAATTAAGTCACCACTCATTGGATTGGAGAAAAGCTCTCCTTGATTACGTACAAATTTCACACCATAGAAGTGCCTCCTAGCTCTGGGCCTAATAATCCAGTCTCTTATAAAAGTGTATTCTCTCTATGAGAAATAAATAACTTACACCATGCTACCTTAATGTCCTAAAAATATTATATAGGAATATGGTCTTTTGTCTACCAGTGTTGTTGTAATAGGTCTTTAGCTAAGCAATACCCCCTAAATCACCTAAGTAAATACAATGTCATCCATATAGACAATTATCAATGATCATTGTTGTTGACTAGAGTTATTATAATAGATTGTATTTCCTTGTATACACTTAGAATTGATAGCTGTAGTGATTTCCTCCTATAATTGAGGGATTTGATATTCCTAAATAGTCCTAGGCCTTGTGTATATAAACCATAGGATTTCTATATACAAATCGTCTCAATTCACATAGAAACACTTTTGGTTTCTCTCTGTGTTGTTTTCTTCGTGGTATCAAAGTCCTGTCTGATTTAAGGGCCTATACTTTCTTCTCAATTTTTGTTTCTAGTTGTTCTTCTCTGTTCGGAACAGTAACGGTTGAGTTTGTACTCACCCAAAAACAAGGCGGTTTTAATCTCACTGCCCACCTAGCTTGCTTCAGAACCGACTAGCAACCCTCACTGTGACAGACTCGACATCACCAGCACTGCCACGCTCCACCACGCACTGCCACAGACCGTTAGCCTCCGGCACATGTAAGCTCCACGCACCACCCTCCAGTCATTTTTTCACCTTGGTTCTTGGTCCACCAATCTCGCCAGCTCCTGTACATCTTCCTTGAGGTATCTGAACTCCGATATCCTGTTGGGAAATACACCAAAAGTCTCTGATTGTCTCTGAATTCTTTCTATTACTACTGTTGGCATATTTCTTTGTTTGTCCTAAGTGATTCTAAAGAAGATGGATAGAAAAATAGGTAACCACTTTGAATTTTGATAATCCTTCATTTCAAATCAGTCCTGTGAAACTTGATGGAACTAATTATCTTGCTTGCTCAAAATTTTGTTTGTTGTTCATCAAAGCTAGAGGCTTATAGGATTACATTACCAGTGATAGTAAAAGACTCGATGTCAATAATCCTGATTATAATCACTGGGAGTATGAGAATTCCCTCGTGATTTCTTGGCTCATCAATTCAATGAAACTAGAGATTGCTCGGACATATCTGTCACTTGACACAGCAACAAAGATATGGAAAGTTTCTTCTCTGACTTACTCTTAAATAGGTAATAAAGCCCAAATTTTTTTATCTTCTTAATAAACTGCACAACATGAAGCAGGGAGATATGAATGTATCACGATGCTTTGCAGAGCTATGTGGATTGTGGTAAGAACTGGATTATTATCAGGACTTTCAAGCAAAATGCTCAAAAGATGCTGCTAAATTCCAGAAAATGATCGAGAAGGATCTAGTATTTGACTTTTTAGGGGGTCTCACGATAGAATATGATCGTATACAAGGTACTATACTTGGAAAAGATCCTTTCCCTAGTGCAATTGACTCCAGAAAAGAAAATAGTGGGTTGTAGATGGATTTATACCATCATGTACAGGGCAGACGGGTCAATTGAGAGGCATAAGGAAAGACTAGTGGCCAAAGGTTACACACAGTCATATGGAATTGATTATTTGGAGACCTTTGCTCCAGTCGCTAAGATGAATACAGTGCGGATGTTATTGTCCTTGGCAGCAAACTTGGACTAGAATTTAGAGCAGTTTGATATCAAGAATGCCTTCTTATATGGTGACTTGGAGGAAGAGGTTTATATGGATGTGTCGCCAGGTTATGGGATTGAACTTCCAGTTAGAACTGTGTGTAAGCTGAAGAAAGCACTTTATGGGCTCAAGCAATCACCTCGAGCCTGGTTTGGAAGGTTTACCAAGGCTATGCTCACCTTGGGTTATGTGCAAAGTCAAGCTGATCATACTCTCGTTGTTAAACATTCAGCTTCAAGGGAAGTTACGATACTAATAGTCTAAGTTGATGATATAATTGTAACTGGCAATGATGAAAATGAGAAACAGAGGCTAAAGAGACATTTGGCAACTGAATTTGAGATTAAAGAGCTTGGAAAACTGTAAGTACTTCTTGGGGATAGAAGTAGGTCACTCAAGAAGAGGTATTTTTATCTGTCAGCAAAAGTATATTATTGATTTACTGACAGAGGTCTCTGTTTGACTAGATGGAAACCTATTGGGACACCCTTAGACCCAAATACTAAGTTGGGAGACGCAGAAGATGAGGCGTCAGTGGACACCGGGATGTACCAGCGACTAGTAGGCTGACTAATATAGTTGTCTCACACAAGGCCAGACATAGCCTTTGCTGTAAGTTTAATTAGTCAGTTCATGCACAAACCTAAGGAGTGCCACCTTCAGGCAGTCCATCATGTTCTTAGATATTTAAAGGGAACATTAGGAAGAGGAGTGCTATTCAGCCGAGGAAATAGCATATATTTGGAAGCTTATACAGATGCAGATTATGTAGGTTTAAGAGTGGACAGAAGATCAACGTTTGGATACTACACTCTTTTGGGAGGAAATCTGATAACATGGAGAAGTAAAAAATAGGGGGTTGTAGCCAGATCAAGTGCAGAAGCTGAGTTCAGGGCAATGGCACAAGGAATATGTGAGTTATTATGGGTGAAAATTTTACTTGATGATTTGAAGGTCAGATGGGAGAAACCTATGAAGCTATATTATGATAATAAATCAGCTATAAGTATAGCTCACAACCCAGTCCAGTATGAGAGGACAAAGCATATTGAAGTTGATAAACATTTTATCAGGGAGAAGCTGGAGAGTGGCCTGATTAGCACATCCTTTGTATCTAGTCAACATCAAATTGCAGACATTTTTACCAAAGGGCTAAGTGGACATCAGTTTGAAAACATTATTAGCAAGCTAGGGGTTGATAATATCTACCTCCCAGCTTGAAGGGAGTGTTAAAATAATTAAATATTAATTCAGAATATTCTCCCTTAATTGATAGGGGAGATAGATAGTTACTAGAGATAGTCATTATTTTAGTAACTATAAATAGTTATTACCAAAGCAGTTATTTATGCTTTTATTAGAGGCAATTACCAAAGCAGTTATTTCTGCTTTGGTGAACTGTGTACATTTAAAAAGGGGAATAACCCCTGTTGTATAGAGTGAATGAATGCAGTCTATACCAAAAACTCTTTGTAGTTTACTGACAATTGCCTTAAGGCTCATATTGTTGCAAAAGCTACACTCAAATTTTTTGTTTGGATTATGAGGATACCTTCTAAACATCAACAACTCCGAATTGGATCGGTTTCACCTCAACAAATAAGTGCTTGGGCAAAGAAAATCCTACCTAACGGAGAGATTGTTGGAGAGGTGACAAAACCCTATACTTTTCATCTCACTAGTGGAAAAAGTTACTTGTACCCTCCTTGCTACTAGTGGAAAAATTTCAGATTTGGTACAGTTGAGTTTTCAGGGTTTGTTTGCTAGAAATTTAGGCAAAGATTTTAAGGTTTAATATGATTGGAATTTAGGTTTGATATTGCTATAATTTTAAGTTTTAGTTGCTGGAACTTTAGATTAGAATTGCTGGATTTTAGGGAGGAGCACAAGCAATGAAGGGTAGGAAATTGGAAATCATTCCTAAGATCTAAGAATCACTTTTAGAAGAAAGCCTCACACCTTCTAATTAAAAACTCAATGTTGTAGAAAAAAATTCATGACAGGTTGTTATTGAAGGATTAACTATATACATATTCATAGGAGTTCTTAGAACCCTTATTTTAGTAGAGTAAGTGTCCCTAACAAATTTAAATCCTATTATACTAAAAATTTTACAAGTTCTTATATATCTAAACTAGAATAATATAATTAACTTACTACTACTTCCAATATAATAAGGAATACTAATATAATCTAAATTTCAGCCCTTGTCTTTGTTGTCAACTCAATTCAAAACCTTCATCCCACCAAATTCTATTTTGTGGTTGACGAATTTTTCCTCTTTTATTTCTTCTATAGATTTTAAGCTCTTTTACATCACTAGACCAACAATTTCAAATGAAGGAACTTGTTCTTTTGAAGTACTTTGTGGACATTGAGGTAGCATGGTCTAAGCAAAACATTTACCTCTCATAAAGAAAATATACTCTAGATCGTTTATAAGAGACTAGATTGTTAGACACTAAGCTAATAGACAGTCATATAGGTCCCAATGTAAAACTTGTAGCTAATCAAGTTGAGCCTTTATCTAACCTAGCAAGCTATTGGGAATTAGTAGGGAATTTTTGGTAACTCATAGTCACAAAACCAAATATCGCATTTCTTGTAAGTGTGGTAATCCTTGTGTTGCACATTGGAAAACAACATTTTGTACTCTACAGTTTGTGAAACAGGCTCCTAGACACACTTTTTTTTTTATATAACTAAAGACATCTTAATATATTAGACTATGCAGACGCAAATTTATGTCACCGTTAGATATATGTTTCATGTCAAGTTATATTACATATTTGTAGGAAGAAATTTGATATCGAGATAAAGTAGAAGCATAAAGTGGTAGCACCTTATAGTGCAAAAGTTGAGTATAGAATTTTGTTTGGAGTCTCTTGTTAATTGTTATCACTACGCCCTCTCCTTGAAGAAACTAAAATTTCTTTCCAGACCTACTTTACCAAAACCTATGAAGCTAATATGAGACAATCAAGTAGCGTTACATATAACATCAAATCCAATTTATCACAAGAGCACAAAGCACATAGAGGTGGATTATCACTTCATTGAGAGGATATTTTTCAGAGTTAATCACAAAGTTTATAATCCCAACATGTTAGTTAGCTAATCAGTTTACCAAATTCTAATGAAGTATGAGAATTTCATATGTTTGTTCTAAGATATACATCAATAATATATATGCAAAACCTAGGGGTGAGCATTCGGGCTAATCGGGCCAAATTTTCACTGTTCGGGTAAAACCCGAATTACCCAAAAAAATTTCCATCTTACCCGGCCCGAACCAAAAATTTCATTACCCGAACTTACCCGACCCGATTGGGTATTTCGGGTAATTTTGGGTTACCCGAAATTTTGTTTGGTTCTCTTTCAAAAATTACACAAAATAACTAAATACTTGAATT
>JAOQMR010000002.1:25153356-25171270 GCA_027563865.1 Erythroxylum pelleterianum
TAATCGGGTAACCCGAATTTTTTTCGGAGTTACCCGTCCCAAACCGAAAACAATTCGGGTAATACCCGGCCCGACCCGATTTACCCGTATTTTAGCATTTTATTACCCGAATTAATTCAGGCTGGGCCGGCCCGAATAATGCTCACCCCTAGCAAAAACGTTAGGAGTATTTATAGTAAGTGTCTTTTAGTCAATCTTATAATTATGTAATACTTATATATAACAATATACTAATGGAGAATTAGGGCACATAACCCATTCACCCATTTTTTACAATTGTCACGAGAAAAACTAGAATCATTGTTTCATGATGGGTTGTATACCAACAGGAAATAAAATCATTTATGCCAACTCCTTTACCTGTTTAGATGAAACTTCATATTCATCTTCCCAACTACTTTGGGCCTTTTCTAGAGATGACAATTTCCGGTATTTGCTTTTCAACTCTGCCTGTGGCATTTCCCTGATGAAACATAGAAGGGGTTGAGCACAAACAATAGGTCACACAAATCCTAACTAACCATCACCAATTTCCTACCTTACTGACTCCCCAACCGCAGGTCTTACAATCTTGAACATTCCAGAAGCAGCACTGGAACAAAAATCATTTTTGAGAAGTTTAAAACACCAAAATTTAAATATGAATTTGAAGTGCATAAACATAATAGTATGCAAATGGAGATGATATAATTCATTCAAAGATATCAGCACTAAAAGATTACTTATCTAACCTAACAAGTATAAAAAAATTGTCACCAAAGTCTTTTATATTATCAATCTTCATTTGCAAGTCCAACTAAAGTGATATGACATACCAAAGTTATGTGAAATTCTAGATCATTTGCTCACAAACTATATCGTTTACTAAGCTACAGCAACCTGCCAAAGTAACAAACCTGTTTGACACATTAAGGAAAGCTCATGGAATGCTTTTGAGCTGTGTGCATCCTGACATTGATTCAGCATATATAAAATGTTTCTCATGGCAGTGGAACAGAGATGCACACCCCAAAAGACGATTAAATTCACTGTTCAAAGAAGATACTATGCTCATGAACCACCAACTTGAATCAAGAAGTAGTTTTCAGCAGATCATTGGGTATGTTTAGTTCAAATGGTTTAATTCTGCCGATAGTTAATAGTCAATAACTATTGACTAATGATTAGTAGCTGGAAAGTCATCATATGATTAGTAAGATCAACTAATTATTGCTTGGAATTCATATAATACACAAAAATATACACATGCATTTACAACTATCTCCTGAACAAGAAAATCAATTCATTCCAATATTAAACAACAAATAACAGAAAACTATAACAATTTCAATTATTTATTCTGGACATGATTGTTGCTTCAGGTTCGATTGTACTAAATTGCTTATTAAACAGACTCGTTAAGGCTTCATGCTTCTCTTGTAACTCCTTTTGGAGCTTTTCCATCAATGTTATTTATTTAATTTCCATAAAAATTTTCAATGATTAGTTATATTCATCTTGAAAGTTATAGGAATGCAAATTTTCAAAAACTTACGTTAGCAATGTGACAACTTAACTTAATTACTAATATAAATATAACAAAAACAATTTTAGCATTGTCGTAAGGAGCAAAAACAGTATCTCCACGTCCCTCGTGGTTCAACTTTTGCTGTGAGCATGAGATGAGGAGTTTTTACATATGTTTTGAAAAAGTGTAAATAAATAAAAAAATTGCATGCAAGTTACCAAAGTAACTAAAATAAGAAAGATAAAAAAATCAATTAAAAATTAATAATCATGAATAAATATTTTACGTTAAGTTAGAATAAAATTAATTACTCAAATAATTAATAAATTTATTTATCTTCAACAACTGCTTACAATATTTATTATTATTATAAAAAAGTAAAACTACGTCAATATTAACAATTAAACAATTATTTCTTAGAAAAGAAAAAAAAATCATGAAACATAAAATAAAATTCAAAACTTAAAAAACAAATGTTAAACCAAATGATCCCTAATTTAACTACCAATTCATACCGCCACATCAAGCTTTTGCTTTTAAATGCAAACAAGACCTCAACGTTAGAGTTTATACAAATAGGTTTGCATCCTTAGGCCATCATTCAATAAAGCTTACAATGGTCAACAGTGATTACATATGAACAAATAAAAGTAAACAATATGTTGATGACTTGAAGAACTAGAATTATGAAACGAAAACTTCAAAGCTAAAATGATTTTTAATGGACTTCATGATTGTAGGATAGATAGAGAACATACCAACAATACTTCATAATAGCATATAAGCTGTGTTTAATTGTTAATGTCAATGTTTTTACACTTTTATTATTAATAATAACTAAACATTACGTAATATATAAATTAAATAGATAATTTTATTTACTAATAAATATTAACAAGAATTTATTTTATTTCATTAAAATAATTAATTAAATTAGTGAAATTTTATTTCCAAACTAATTTTATTATTTAGAATTAAAATTTTGATAGTTAAAAAATTATTTCATAAATAAATATTTAAAAAATTTAAGTATTCTTAAAAAAATTATATTATTAAATTATATTATTCATAATTCTTATTAGTAATTAATATTAAATAAACAATATAATAACAAAATAAAAATGAAAAGAAAACAAAAAAAAATCAAAACCAGTTTTATGATTTTCATAAGTTATAAAAATAGAAAAAAATAGAAATAAAAAACTTAAACAAACAGATTTATTTTATTGAATTTGAAACAAAAATATAAAACTAAAAACAACCTAACAAGGTAAACAACCAGAGATGGCAGAAACTGCCTGGCCTGGCTCTACCTAAAGTCAACCGACATGGCCTAATTTGATCGAGCTCAAGTTGAGCTCAGGCTTGGGGGGTGAGCAGCCCGGTGGACTCAAATTTGATCGGGCTATGAATTGGGCTAGAGCGTAGGTTGTGAATTAGGGGGTAGGGCCCAACTCGACCCAGTACTATCCCTAACACAACCCAGTAAAGAAATAACTGAGGAGAATTTTTCATATTTATAATTTGTTCCTTTTCTATTTAATTAGGCTAAGCAAGGATTTCCTATTTATGTTTGATTTCCATTTTAACAAGATAGTACTTCATCTTTCCAATTAACAATAAAATCCTTCTAGGACTTAGGTTTTCCTATTTTGGGTATGCCTTTTAGTAACACTTCAACAAATAAGAGCTTTGCTTGAAAAATATACAACCTCCTTTCAATTCAAGTTTACTATTAAGGAGATTTTGTCATAAACCCTAATTGTTCCAACCACAATCTACCCGAATTCTAGCTTACTTTATTGAATTTTCTGCCCTAACCTCTTTTCCCTACATCAAAAACACCCAAAACAATTCATTACGCTATACACACACTGTATAGATGATCATTTTACAAGAATACTGCACACCTAACAACAAAACTGACCCTATTTTTTAGCATTTTAACATTTGAGCATATTGAAGTGTTTCTTACATTTACAAGAGCATGATTTTAAAAAATCACTATGCTCACTTCTCTGCTAAAGTATTAACATTCATACTAACAAAATAGAATACTTGCTAGTTCTTCAATTTGAAACAATTAATGCAAATTATAATTCAAGTTAATTTGTTTTTGTAACTAAATAACTATAATATCAACATATTTATCAAGGTTGACCAAGAATGAAAATACTATAAAGAATGCTTGATCAATTTCAATTATAAACTTCAAATAAAAATTTAGCACACTACATTGTATCTCTAAATTTTTTTCATTTTGAATTTTGTTGGAAAGTTTGAAATGATCTGTATTACTAAATTATAAGGATCCATATTTCACTATTTTAGGAAGTAAAATATTCCACTCAAATTCTTTATAATAATTTCAGAGGATACTCACAGTTGTATATCCATACCAATAGAAATAATGGATTGGATCTTCGAGTTATTACAAATTTAGCACACTACATTGTATCTCTAAATTGTTTTCATTTTGAATGTTGATAGAAAGTTTGAAATAATCTAAATTACTAAATTATAAGGATCCATATTTCACTACTTTAGGAAATAAAATACTCCATTTAAAATCTTAAGAATATAGTAATTTCAGAGGATACTCATAGTTGTATATACATAGCAATAGAAATAGTTAATTGGATCTCCGAGTTATTCCAATTCTCTAGACTTGTACCTTCTTATAGCTCAAAAAACCTAGCCAACAAAAACTATGAAAGCAACCAATTCTAGCCCAACCATTACAAATTCTTCAGCCACATAAGTTTGGATCCAAACAAGGACAAGGTAATCATACTCTATTTACAAATCATGTAGCAAATGGCAAATGCTTCATATTGATCATGTATTTGCATGACATCATAATTATAGGTGATGATACTTGAAAATTTGAGAGACTTAACCATTTGTTGATATCTACATTTGAAGTTAAGAATCTAGGCACATTGAAACATTTTTTGGGTATGAAAATAGCCATAAGCAAATAAGGCATTCTAATCTCTCAAAGAAAGTATGTCCTAGATCTCTTAGAAGAAGGATGCTTGGTTGTAGTCCTATTACCACACATTTAAAGAAAGAGAAGAAAATGTAAGGAAATTGAAAAGGATACAACAAAGGAGGACACCAAAGGTTGGTCAAGAGACTTATCTACCCTTCAATTACTCGTTCAGATACTGCTTTCTTTAGTGTTAATGAGTTAATTCATGCATTCACCTGCAAAACAACATTTGGATGTAGTATTCCATATCTTGAGGTATTTAAGGGGAACACCTGGGAAGGGACTAATATTTTGGAAAACTAACTTGCAGAAGAAAAATGTTTTTTTTATTAGGATTCGGCTAGTTCTATGGACAAGTCAACATCAGGACATTGTACCAAGTTGTGGGGCAATTTGGTTACATGGAGAAGTAAGAAGCAATATGTGGTTGCACATAGTAGTGAAAAAGCAAATTGAAGGCAATCTCCCAAGGAATATGTGAGCTAATCTAGTTAGAGAGGCTGATGGAGGATCTACAAGTGGCAGTTACCTACCAAACAATATTGTATATTGAGAAGTATTATTAATAATTCATACAACAAGATTGCATGAAACATGTAAGGATTCACCGAAGTCTCATAAAAAGGGAGATCAGAAATGGAAAAATAAAGCTCACTTATTGTCCTATAAGTTAAGAAGCATATGCATTCACTGAGGCAATGCTAAGACTGTGATTTGAATCACTGATTGGCAAGCTGATAATGATAGGCATCTAATCACCAATTTAAAAGGGGTGATAGAAGTTTTAAATAATCTGAATGCCTAAATTATAGAGATCCATATTTTACTATTTTAGGAAGTAAAATATTTAATTTATAGTTTTAGGAATATAATAATTTCAAAGGATCTCAGAAGATTCTCATAGTTGTGTGTGTGTATATATATCCTATTATCTAGACTTATCACAAATCTTATTTCTTTTTTAAGTATAAAAACCTCAATAACCACATACCAAATAATTGAAATTTGATTACCGAGTAATCGACCAAAGAAATTAGGAAGAGAAAATAACTAGCTTGTAACACATCGGTATACAACTACAATGAAAAATATGATTGATTTATTAAGTACAGGCAAAATAGTAATTGTACCTCTCAAATGCTAAAATGAAGTGACGTCTTCCCAACCATTCTCTTTTAGATTCATAAAATCCTTCATCAGAAGAACCAAACCCATCCTTTTGCTTTTCATCGAGTATAGTACTAGCAGACTAAAATCAAAGAGAGTTTACAATTATTACAATTTGTTGTCAAAGGTGTAAGGCACCATGAAATAAAGGAATACACATGCCCACAAACAAATTTCAAGCAAACAAACATGAAGAGGGTACCTCCCATGTGACCCCACGATCGAGAGTGAAAGTAAACAAAATTGTCGATGCTCCAGACATTTGATCAACATGAACAATCTACATAGTTGAAATTTTCAAATGTAAGTGAACTCCAAATCCAGTGAGAGAATGGCACAAAAAATCTACCTTTGGTGCTCCTTGTAATTCTATGATGTTAGCTTTCATATCAACTATTCCAGAATCAAGATTCCCTTCAATGCGTGCATTTTGAACAAGAAGATCTAAGATGCTGACAAATAACTCAAATAGCCTGCATGTGAATTAACAACTTAATAATAGTGTTAAACGGCAACTACAACATCAATAAAAGCACACGATACCTATTCTGAATCTCTGGTGGCAGTCCTAAAAGCCGATTGAGAAATCGTCCAACATCATGCATATCCGAATCAATTATACGACCAGATAATTTACCATAATCTTTGCCGTTACCTATAGAACAATGGGAACTTTATGTGTTGTACAATGACTTAGAATGTTATAACTTGAACACTAATGGAAACAATAAGCATACAAGATGTTAGTGAGACCAAGAGAAATTTGGAAGGTAAAATCATAAACTCTGATTAACCAAGATGGAAATGCATAAACATAGATGAAATAGAAGAAAACAATTACCAAGAATAGTATCTCTAACTATACCAACAGACACGAGAGCAGCTTTAGCTTTTGTGATAAAATCTTGAATCATCTCTGGCTTCTCAGATGAACACCCAGGAGGAACAACGGGCAAGGCATCCTAAAAATTAACTATCAGTTATTCTTCAAGATATTTGGCATTGATTTTTCCACCATATAACAAACAAGAAGATATTCTGAGCAATTAGGAAAGAGAAAAAGACTACATGCTCCATTAGTCCTCTGTACATCACCATCAAAGCCTTTTTCCCATAAGCACCATCATAATTATAAGCACTCAAAGATGGTCCTGCCCTGCAATTCATTTGATAGACAATGATAGGTGTGATCAGGCAATAGATAAAGAAGGTGCACAAAGAAACTTAAACCAATCTTTCTAAGGTCATTAATGAAAAATATTACAAAGAAAAATACTCAACTTACCTTCGGTCCCCTTGAGTCAAGGCCCCTAAAGATTCTAATCTTTTAGCAACAATTGATGCAAATCGACGTTCTCCACCAAGATTAGTAAAGATAAGCCTGTAAAAGCATAGAAGAGTGGGCATTGTGTTCTTTTCCCAAATTGAGATGCTTGTATAAGCTATGCAGACACTTTATCTTAAGTGTAAATCATTAATACGTTAGAAAATGCAATGTTCTCGATTAGTTGTGATTCACTTCCACTAAAACTAACATAAGCATCCAAAATATGTATAATTAAACATGCTAAAAAGGGTTTCAAAATTTTAACCATTCTAAAGTTTATGCCTGAATTTCTTGATAAGAAAATTTGTTTCCATATCCTCACACAAGTTTTGTTTAAGTCCTTAGTTAACTGGGTAATATATACTTCATAATCTCGCTGGTTAGAGCTTAGATTACCAACAAAATGAATTGGTATATGTTTCTAAACAGTTATGTAAAGGCATTCCTCTATATCAACATCCTTGTTCAAGACATCCTATTTCTAAGCACAGGTTGAAGATTGTCTACTCTGTTGGTCTTGAACATTCTCTTTCCACCACGAGCATCTAGAGCAAATAGTTTAGGATGTAATAGTAATGCAAAAGAACTTAAAATTCAATAGAAGAAATAAAAGAGGAAAAATTAGTCAACCACAAGTCTTAATTTGGTGGAATAAAGAATGGGAATTGGGTTGACAGCAAAGGCTGAAATTTATATTATACTAGGCTCCTTATTAGATAGGTAATAGTAGAGAGATAACTATGTTATTCTAGTTTTAGATATCTTATCCTATTTGTTTAAGACATAAACTTATAGAATTTTATTAAAATAGGATTTCAATTTTTAGGAACCCTTCCTAATGGAATAAGGGTTCTAAGAAATACCCTATAAATATATGTATACTCAACCCTTCAATAAGAGATCCTGAATTTTTGCTACAAACTTGGTTTTCAACTAGAAAGTGTGTGCTTTCTTCTAAGAGTGATTCTTGGACCCTACAACTGATTGCTAGTTTCCAACTCTCCCTTATTTGTGTTCCTCACTAAATTCCAGCAACCAAAACACTAAATTACAGTAAACCTAACCTAAAATTCCAACCATATTAAACCCTAAAATCCTAACCTAAAATTTCCAACAACAAACTCTAAAGTCCCAACTATACCTAATCTGAAATTTTAGCATTCCAAGCTGAAATCCAAACCTGAAACTTGATGATATTCTGGTAGCTTAATATCAGCCATATTTCCTAATTTTGTGATTTTTAGCTACTGGCTAACACTTCTTCTATTTGTCCTACATCAAATAGATTCTAAGAACATGATTTCAAGAGTCCTAAATGTATGACAACTTACAAAATATCTATTACAACTTTACAAATATTTATCATTCCCTCCACCCTTCTCCAATTTTGGCGTTGATGATAAGATAAATTAAGTTTCACAAGTCAAGGACTGCATGCACCAAGTATAATGATGTATAGCATCTCTAAGCCATGAACACTTTAATGGATTTGTAAACCAAAAACCAACCTTATCTTGTAGGGGTACATAACATTTAGTTTCCTAAACTAATAATTGTTTTGCTGTTCATGCCAACAAAAAGCATAAAATAAAAAGAAACAATCAGAATGAAGAATATGTGAGGGCACACGGGATGGACTATGAGGAAGATGTGGCGCAAGTCCCGAAAAGAGAACTGATGACAATTTGAGATCCATCAATATAGCACAAAAAAAACTGTAATAAATCCAGAAAGCAAGTAAACCACACAAGTAAGCTCCTAGAACTTAAATATATATTAGATATATACATGGTCTGGACTACCTGTACATAGGAGCAGATGCTTGATTTGACCGATGAGTCCTTCCAAACTGTTGAATCGCTCGATCAGCACTCCAAGGTAGTTCTAGAGTTAAATGAACTCTTCTTCTCTGTCAGTTGATATGCAAAACAGAAATAAAATGAGAAGAAAAGATTAAATGCATGAACTGTGTATACAACATAGCATAACCATTGATAGAACATAAACATGCAAACAAAAAAATGAAAAAAAAATGTCAGATGAATTTCAGTTGGACAAAATAATTGCAGAAAATCAGCCATGCCTGATTTATCGCTCTTCTATCTGCCTGCAGAGACACACCAGCAGATCCAGCTTCAGAAATAATGGCAACTAACTTCCTACCATCCATAAATAGCTGCTTCTCGTGCATGTTGACCATTTCCATGGTCACATCCTTTCTAAAGCAATATAGAGAGAAGAAATCAAATTACATGTAAAATTATGTGATGATATAACAAGAAAGAGTATATAACAAGAGAGAAAGTAAACCAACTCACGTGTTCCGTGCCTGATAAGTGACACCTTTACCACTAGATGCTCGAACAAGCATACCTCTTCTCCCAGTAATTTCCGCAACTTTATCAGGGCCACCAAGCTGTTCAAATATTATGTCAACAAGGAAAATAGCACTGAATCTCTATAGCTGCAAATTATGTTCAGTCTGAAACTTTGATTGCACCAAAAAGACAATTGAGCAGATCCACCAAAGTTGACATGTAACGTCAGTTCCTAATGTTATCGATTAATTTTTTTTAATTAAACCAGTTTCAATTGGTTGGCTCCACAACCTTGTATCTCCTTCTACTAATTTCCAAATCTAATGATGGATGATAAGTCTTATACCTATCTTTGATGTACTAGCAACTGATCCATACATTGTCCATCTCATTGCTTAATCAGCGAAAACTACGGATGGCATGCCAAGCTGATCCTACCAACAAAATCAAGAGCACTAGGCCACAAAAGATTGATACACTATAAAACTAAGTTTGTCCAATTACTCCCCCTTCCTCACCACAAATGTAAAGAAAATAAAACAAATAAAAAAATCATAGGCAAATTCTTGTGTATTAAAATTTTCACAGAAATTAAAAAAAACAACAGAGTAAGAATGACAAATAACAAAGTAATACGGCATTTCAATATGCATTCACAGAAATCAATCACATGAAAAGACATGGGCAGGGATAAGGTTACATTACACTCCAGGATGTATCTACTACAACACCAAAGAAACAGTATAAGGTCATGAAGAGCAATAATACCTGATCAATAATATCATCCAGAGGATTGTTTGGAAGATCCAAAGAACGGACAATTTCCACAATCTTCGACTTGCGTTCAAAGGCAGCTTCATACCTAAAATCAAATTCACAGATTATGGAATTATTCCTTTAGCAACTGATAATCAAACAGTACTACAACTATGATTTTGGAGAGGTTTGAGCAATGTGGCAACCAAGCACAGTAATATTCTATTCCGCAGCAGGAATAGCAGCCAGGAAAACTACGACCTCTTTCTTCACTGTCAATCATATGCAGACAAAATGTTTACTGAAAGGGTTCTTCAGGGTGTAAACCAATCTCGCTCTTCAACATTTCCTTCACCCAATAGGATCATTTTGGGGTTAAAAGGGTCAAGCTCTTGGACCAGAGAAAGTTTAGCTTCCCTTGAAGAATCTTAACGGACTTCACAAAAATAAGGACCATCTATCTCAAACTATATCAATAATAATAATATAAGAATAAGAACAAAAAGTTTTTCTTTTATATACCTTTTCAAAAGTTCAGTTAGATAGGCATGCCTTGCTTGCAAATATTCATCTGTTTTCTCCTTACATGAATGACATGCCCAGTCTTCAAGAACTGCTTCAGATATGGGGGGCACCAAACATGCAGGATGGATTAGTTGACCACAACATGAACACTGGAGCAACTTCTTCCTTTCCTTCAAAAATGATAACTAATGATAGTACCAGATTACAGAATGTACACATCAAACCGACAGAAGTAGAAATTTTACCTCCTCTGAGTTGCATATCTCACAGATTTGAAACTCATCATCGGAATCGACAGATTCAGGTGCAGAATCAACTGCTTCAACACAAGGTTCGTGCTAATGATTCAGAGCAGTTTCCACTAATTTACCACTATAGGAAAATGCCTTGCAAATGAGGTTGCCATAATTAATAGTTAACATAGTCATGCCAACGAGGATAGGGGTATTACATGCTAACACTAACAACTTGGAATGTCTAAAATGTGTACCAAAAATGGAAATAGCAAATCATCTAGCTGGAAATTAATGAAAGCTTTACACATGGCTTTATATTCTATCTGACCCTCCAACACTCACTTTCAGATTCTTCATCACTTTCTCCGTCACTTGCAGGCTTCCATCTTGCAGCTTTCCTGACTCTCCCTTTTAGTGAAACACCAGGTGTTGCTGAGTGCCTCTTCCGCTGAAGTTCCTTTACACTTTCCTCTACTGTTCCAATGAAACAGTGAGTATCAGTAATGGCCTTATATAACGTATAAAAGACCACGAACTACTTTCATACCAGGGAGTTCAGGTTTTTCAGGCAAAGGGTAATTTTCTTCAAGAAATTTCAGCAACAGCTCTCGAGGTCCAGAAATAAAATCATCAAGCTCAAAACCCTATTAAAATCAAGGCACAAATATGCATCAACTGACCAAAGCATACAATTCAAGGAAGGGAAAAGAAAGAAAATGAAAATGCATATCACACCAAACAAAACATTAAATACACACATATTTCGTCACAGCTTCCTCAGTTCGAGCCTCTCCAGTGCTCTGGAGGCCAATAACCACACACTTGTCCTCAACCAGTGCTTGCTTAGCTAGTTTAACAGCCGCAGGCACCTTTGCAGACATGCACATGTGTCTAAAGAACCGCTGTCAAAGAAATTAATCAATATACTATCTAGATTAGTAGCAAAATCACACTATTTCAGGATATGAAGAGAGCTGTTTTGAATGCCATGCAGTACATTTAAACTTTCTTACAATTAGTAACCAACAAATTGCACACCTGATGGCTAGACCAATATAATCTCCACAATTGACTAGAATTAGGCTTGTCATGAGAAAGAAAAGAGCTTGCTGAAAGCAATTCCACTCGCAACTCTGCCCAAAATTCTGCAGCTTTTTTGTACATTTCCTAAAATCATAGGATGCAACGTAGACAATCACAAAAAACAGACATAAAAATAATAGAGAAAAGTTAGAAGTTATTTATCCTTTCTTGAGGGAATTTTGACTCAGTTTGTTGATTAAATATCTTGAGAAGGAAATGAAATAAGATTAACTCCTTCAAGAAAAAAATAATGCTAAACAAGCATATGGACACTAAGACTCTTTGACACAGGAATCACAAATAATGAAATGGATCGACATGCAAGTTATGCCTAAGCTGTCCAATTTTAGCCAGCATATTCCTTCAAACCAAATATAATTTTGGACATCTGAATGCATGAAACTTCAGCATTGCCAAGTTAAGCTAGAGATACACATACAGAGCCCTTCCCACTTTTGCAGGGAGAATGCTATAGTAAACTAAACCCAAATACAGAGCCCTTCCCACTTATGCAGGGAGAATGCTATAGTAAATTAAACCCATGACCTTTGATAATTAAGCAATTCTAGGCACTAAATTTTTTCACATGTTAAAATGGAAATTATTTACTTAATCTAATAATAAATTTTCAACAACTTGACAAATCAGCAAGATAAAAGCCTTGATAATTACCACTGGGACATCAGTGCAACAATAAAAGGTTTCCTTTCATTAGCTATGATTAGTATCATAAAGACATGATTGCTATCCAACAAACTCACACCTATCATGGTTTCAGAGCTTCCTCATTCTCAGGGTGTCCTCACCCTTGGCCAAAATATAGAAAAGAAAAGGGAAAAGACAAGAAAGAGAAACATATGCTGACTTCATCACTAACACCACAATCCAAAATCCATCTGCATGAGAGAGTCGTATCATTCTACATTCCAATCACCAACTACAGAAAGAGTTAGCGAACAAACTTCAAGAGATATGGTGATGTTATTTTGTCTCAGCGAACAAACTTCAAGAGATATGGTGATGTTATTTTGTCCATATAAAACTGTTTTCACAGTTTTCTATTTCATGTATATTATGGCATTGGGATTCAAATTGGTGATCGATAGGGTTATAGTGAACCTAGTTAAGTTCTCTAAAATAGTAATTGATTGAAATGGATTCATTCTCTGAATCAAGTATCAATTTTATACCATCAATTCGAAATATAGTGTTCTTACCATCATTCGAGCTTCCAAAGGTGCTTCAACAACTTCAAACTCTACCTCTTTGTAGCTCAAGGTACGACATACATACATTCCTCTAAGAATCAGAACAAGAAGAGTAATCAAATAGACATTCTAGAATAACTTCGGATTAATGTATCCTTAAGCATTCTAACCTTGCTTTCATGTCCATGGCTACAAGTTCAAGCGCTCCAACACCACCTTTTTCAAGAGCAGCTGAAGTATATATCCATGATTTAAAGGAGTTATTAGAATCCCTTTGTGGGTTATGGGATAAATAATTGATAAAGCAATAAAGTGCATAAACTGGAAGATAAAACGAGATCAAGCACATGCATGTAGATATACATAGAGTAGAACTTCAAGGTTCTAGAGGAACTCAAGTATTGGGTACTTCTAGCACTTACAATTCGACATAGTTACAACTTTGTTGATTTCTTTCATTTCAAACACAATACAATTATAAGGAAACAAGATGATTGGTGTTCCCTTCATATATTTCAATCTCCCAAGTAAGTGGTTACAAGGATGGAAACTATTTCAGTATAAAGGAACCAGTTACACGACAAATGTGAAAAAGAAATAAAGGATTGAAGTTTTATTGTTTGGACCTTCATCTCATAGACCTTAAAGATCCCAACCATATAAACATGCATGCAAGAATTTTTTATAAAAGTTTTGTCAATGATATTAACCACAAAATAAAGTAAAAGAAAAACTTCTTAAGACATCTTCAAACAAATGCAATCAAGAAAGGGATAAGTAGCTAAAATAAAGATGTGGGAAAAACGTAATTTGTATGATTATGTCCATCTGGTACTAATTATTTCATAAAATTAGGGTAAAGTATCTCATAAATTATGGGATCTAACAAATTTGTACAAATTAATTTCTTATTTTGTACTAGGGTTAGTGTGTATAAAGCTAATGTATGCCTATTAGTTGGATATGAATAAAATTTCTCCTTCAAATTGTCATTTCTGTCATGGTAGCAAAGCGGTATGTTTTCTTGTAACAAAAACGTTCGGTTGTTAGCCATTCTTTTCCTTGTACTCTATTTTCTAATAACCAAACAAATTATCTTTGTCAGCCTTCATTATTGGTTATTTCTACTTCCCATGAAAGGCCTTAATTGCCTTAAAAACCTTTAGTCATTAGAGATGTTGGAAGTTGCAGAGACAACAGCTACATCCTAATTACAGGAAGTTGTTTGGTCTCAACAACTGGGAGAACTCCAAAGCATACATGTTGCATAGTGATTAGACGGAAAAGAATTACCGAAAGTGGTCCCAACTTATTCATACAGTGCTGAAAGGAAATGCAAAAATTAGTCATATCGTAGGTACTGGATCTAAGACAAAAGATCCTAGGTTTGAAGCATGGGATCAAGAAGACTCCATGATTATGGCATGGTTATGGAATTCTAAGATTAGCAACACATGCATATTTTTTGTTGGATAATAATTTATCTTTACATTTAGATAAGTATGTTAGCTTAGGAGATTATCTTCTAGGAGATAAGTTTATCTTCTAATAGATAAGATTAAGTTTATCCTATACACAAATCTGATAGTTAGTGGCATTAAATTAGGAAATACTTTTGTATAAATTTCCCTGAATCAAAGGAATATAGTTAAGTTTTCGACCCCTTTTCTAAAATCCTCTTATTTGATGGCATCAGAGCTACCGGTTCTGGTAGCCTAAAATCTTTTTCCAGCCACATCATGGATAGAGTTCAACCAACCCTTAACGAGTCTTCCACCACACAAACCTCCTCCCAAACACCTAGTTCTGTAACCCCTTCAGCCCAATCCTCATCTCCTCCTATTGATAATCTTTCGTTGCAAATCTGGCAACATAAATTAAATGGAATGAATTTCCAAGAATGGTCTGAGTCATTCATGGTAGTAATCAAAGGAAGAGGCAAGGCTAGTTATCTAACCGGGGCAATTCCTCAACCACAAGAAATAACAATCACTTAAGGTGCTTGGGATGCTAAGAATTCTATTGTTATGGCTTGGCTTATCAATTCAATGGAGCCAAAAATAGGAAGAACCTATCTATTCTGCAGAACTGCAAGAGAAATTTGGGAGGTTGTGCAAGAAATATATTCTAATTTGGAGAACACATCTCATTGTTTTGAAATTAGATCCAAAATCAGAAACACTCACCAAGGTAACATGTCTGTTACCAAGTATTATAACTTACTCACTAAATTATGGCAGGAGATGGATCTGCTTTATGCAATAAATTGGGAGTGTCATACTGATGTCGAGAAATATGGAAAATTGTTGGAGAATGAGAGAGTTTTTGATTTCTTGCAGGGACTTAATGTTGAACATGATGAAGAACGAGGACGGCTACTTGGTTTAAAGCCATTGTCCTCAATCCGAGAAACATTTGCTGAGGTTCGGACGGAAGAGAGTAGAAAAAAGGTCATGCTTACCTCTCCCACTTCTGAACAAATCTCTCAAGGTTCAGCTTTAGTGGCAAACTCTGGGAAGGGGTCTACTCAACAACCCCGAAAGCAACAAACCAAAAACAAGCAGTGGTGTGACCACTGTGCTAAGCCCTACCACACCCGTGAGACCTACTAGCACTTACATGAGAAACCACCAGATTGGAAGCCTAAAAGCCAAAGAGGTCAGCAAAAACGTGGAGCGACACATGTAGAAAAATCTAATATCAGCAAATACACTAGGCTAAATTTTTCTTCACAGTAGATTGAACTGCTAAATCAAATTCACATAACCAACAGACTCCTACCGCAGCACTAGTGCATAAAGGTAACTTGTGTCAATTTTTATTATCAAAGTCTCTAGGTCATGATTTATGGATTGTGGACACGAGGGCATCAGACCACATGACTGGGTCTTTGAATGGCTTTGAGAAATATGAGCCATGTGAACAAAAAGTTAATATCTATGTCGCAGATGGAAAGGTGTCACCAACTATTAGTCAAGGGAGGGTTTTTTTGTCAAATCTAACGTTAAATATTGTTCTCTATGTGCCTAAGTTAACATATAATCTATTATCTGTCAGTCAATTAACCAAGGACATGGACTATATTGTGACATTTTTTCCTGCTCATTGTGAATTTCAGGACCGGTGTTCAGGGAAGATGATTGGCAGTGTTGAGGAGAAAGATGGAGTTTACTACTTCTTAAGAAAGAGTACTCCTACTGAACTTAAATCACCAAATAAGATTTCCCTTTCAATTATGTCAAATTCTAATGTTATGTTTTAGCATCAACGCCTTGGTTATCGAAATTTCCCATATTTGAAAATCTTATATCCACAACTTTTCATCAATTAAGATCATATTTCTTTATATTGTGAGCAACGTGTCCTTGCAAAGCAAAGCAAAAACAATCATCCCATACACTCAAACAGAACCTCAAAACTGTTCCAATTCATTCATAGCGATATCTGGGGTCCTACTAGAGCTACAAGTCTAAAAGGTACTCGTTGGTTTATCAGATTCATTGATGATCATACAAGGGTATGTTGGGTATACCTAATGAAAGACAAATCTGAAGCCTATCACGTCTTTAAACAGTTTCACAAGCTCATTCAAAATGTATTCCAAAACTCTACTCAAGTAGTATGTACCGACAATGGGAAAGAATATTTGTCACATGATTTTATTCAATATCTCAGTGAAAAGGCCTCCCTTATTGGTTTTTGTTAAAAAACCTTACGGAGAATAACATTATATTTATACACATTTTACTGATGGTGGGCATCAATTTACTACATTTTAACACCATCAAACAGAATGCCTCCAGATAATCCACCAAAGTTCTTGTGCTTATACCCACAACAAAATGGGATAATCCACCAAAGTTCTTGTGCTTATACCCCATAACAAAATGGGATAGCAAAAAGAAAGAATCATCATTTGTTAAAGGTAGCCCGATCTATGATGTTTACCAATTCTGTTCCAAATTCCTATTGGGGAGGAGCTATTCTAACTATATCATACTTGATAAATCGTCTTCCTTCGAAAACTCTTCAATTCCGAACCCCTTTAAGTGTTCTTCTAGATCAATTTCCTCACATAAAGATTCTTAATTCTCTTCCTCCTAAAGTCTTTGGGTGTACTATTTTTGTGCACAACAATCAACCCAATAGAAGCAAACTTGACCCACGAGCTATTAAGTGTGTGTTTGTTGGGTACTCTCCCACTCAAAAAGATTATACGTGTTTCTCATCTTTTATGAACAAATTCTTTGTTTCATACGATGTCACCTTTTTTGAAAGTCAAATCATTCTTCTCCAATACCTCTCTTCAGAGGGAGACATCCCATGAAAAGACTTATTGGGACCCAAGCATATCACTCCCTATTTCACAAAACTCTGTCCAGATCTTCCCAAAAAACTCGCAAACACCCACCATTGAAGCTAAAACTGTCCAGTCCAATTCAGTAGGAGAACTAGTTCCCGAAAAGCCAATCTTGGTGTATTCCTGAAGGCTTAAAGCGTCTCAACAAGGCCAATCATTAGATTAGGAACCGGCTCCTAAAGAAACTGTTGCAAGTGACTTGGATATGCCAGTTGCATTACGAAAAGGGGTAAGATCATGTACCAAATATCCTATTTCAAATTATTTGACTTACTCAAAGTTTTCTTCAAAGTTTAAAGCTTTCACTTCTAAGCTTGATAGTGTAAGAATTCCAAGAAATGTGCATGATGCATTCTGTGGGAAACTTAGTTCCTGATTTCTAGGGATTTGCTTATGGGAAATCCTGATTTCTAGGGATTATATTCTGCACTT
>JAOQMR010000002.1:25176916-25196286 GCA_027563865.1 Erythroxylum pelleterianum
GAATCATTCATAACGTCTAAGAATCACTCTTAGAAGAAAACATCACAGCTTCTAGTTGAAAACTCAAGTTTTTAGAAAAATTCCAGATTGCTTGTTATTATTGAAGAGCTGAATACACCTATATATAGAATTTTTTTAGAACTCTTATTCTAGTAGAAAAGGGATTCTAACAAATTTAAATCTTATTCTAATAAAAATTCTATAAGTCCTAAACAACTAGGATATTATATCTAAAATAGAATAACATAATAACACTACTTCCTGTCTAATAAGAAATCCTAACACAATCTAAATTTCAGCTCTTATCTTTGATTTCAGATCAATTCCCAATCATCATCCCACTAAATTAAAGCTTGTGATTGATTAAGCTTTCTTCTTTTATTTCTTTTATAGACTTTAAGTTCTTTTGCATCAATTCTCTCCGACTTGTCTGAAGTCGTCCTCAACGTAGTTGTGATAAATACTGATCATATAGATCTAGATTCAACTTCCAAATTCATAAAATCCAAGTACAATCAAAAATTGGTCTTACTTTATACTTGACAAGAAATTGTCGATATCCTCTTATCTCTAGTAGCTACAATTTGTTCATCTAAACATCTTCTATCTCCTCTTTAAGATGGGGAATGGTTGGAATTTTTATAGTTGCAGTAGGAGATTGCTCATCATCTTATACATGATAAATAATTAAGTCTACAACATTAATGATAGGACTTATTCCATTGTCACTTGGTAAATTCAAAACATAGGCATTAGCACTTATCTTCTTGATAATCTTATAAGATCCAACATTTCGTGAATGGTATTTCTTATATTTTCCTTTTTGAAAACGCTCTGGACGAATCCTAACCATTACCATATCCCCTTCATTGAATTCTACTAATCGATGATGTTGATCAACATATTATTTATAAGAAAAATTGTTGGTTCTTATCTTTAGTCGTATCTCATCAAAGAGGTCTCTCATTTGTTATGCAAAACCTTCAGCTTCAACACTAACTCGTGTTGTTTGTGGTAAAGGAACCAAATCAATAGGCTTTCTTGATTGAACTCCTGAAATTATCTCAAAAGGGCTCTTACCAGTAGACCTATTTATAGAATTGTTGTATGCAAATTTTGCCATAGGAAGAATTAGATCCCAATTTTTCACATTGTCTCCAACTAAATATCTTAACAAATACCCCAAGCTTCTATTCACCACCTCTATTGTCCATCAGTTTGGGGATGGAATGAACTTGAAAATTGAAGTTTAGTGTTCAATGTTTTCCATAAAGTCTCCAAAAAAAACTCATAAACTTTATATCATGATCAAAGACGATGATTAAAGGTGATCCATGGAGACGTACAACCTCTTTGAAGAATAGTTTAGCAGTGTGGACAACATCACAAGTCTTCACCAATATATTTGCAAATAATTTCATAACTAAACCACATGGCTTCTCTACAACATAGGCATCAAAAACATACGTATTCTTGTTTCTTGACGTCAGATGCACTAACTTGTCATCATTGCTGAATTTTGACTTTGCAAGTGCACCCATAGCTTCTCTTTTATTCCTATGTTGTACTAATTGCACATCTTCATTCAAGTCTACTTCTCCTTCTTCAACTACTCCAACACAATCTTCATCAACAACACCAATGATATCATCTAGTTTTGAACCAACAAGCTCTAGAACCCCAAGTAGTTGCTGGTTAATCTTTTCAGCTTCATGTTCTGTTTTTTTTGCTTGTCCTATTCTTTCAACCTTTTGCACTGTTGTTTCAGCTAGTTGTTTAAGTATTTGAACTTGTTTTTCAACTGTTTCAACCCTAGGGCTTGCCAAAGAATCCACTTCGTTCTGTTTTTCTTCATCGTTAACACTTTGATCATATCCCATTTTCAAACTCTCCATGTCATGATCATCTTCCATTGCCAAACTCTCCATATCATCAAGTATTCGAGTACCTTCTATATGTAGGCTTGAAGATTCAAATTGATCTACTAAATTTGAGGAATCAAAATCAATACATGACTTTTTAGCAAATATTTTCTCGTACGATGCTTGCTCTTGATCAATATCAGTCCCTTCTTCTTGCTTATTACCATGTTTTTCATGCTCAACATCAAGTATAGGTTGTTGGTTGGTATAGTTTTTTCTTGTGGGAGTTTTGACTTTTAGGGAATGTATGTCAAGGTTGTCTAGCCACTCCAAAATTTGACGAACATGTTTTCTTATAGGCATTGCTACATGTAAGTTGGTACTTGGTGCAACTTGTGAACAAGGATCATCGATGCTCAACCTTTTTGTAATATTCACCAGTATTTCATCTTGCTCTATGTCACTATATATTCTTCTACACATCCTTCCATTATGATTCGCCATTGGGAACCAAAGTTCTGATACCAAATTGATGTAGGACTAAAACTCACATATTTAGAAATATGGTTGATATTAGGCTGCTAGAATAATAAGTTTCAAGGTTGGATTTACGCCAAGCATGTAGAATTTTCAAATTTTGTATAGCTAGAATTTTAAGGTTTGATTGCTGGAAATTTAGGCTTAGGATTTCAGGGTTTAATATGGCTAGAATTTAGATTTGAGATGGCTAGAATGTAGGTTAGGTTTGCTGGAATTTAGTGAAGAACACAACGAATGGATAATAGAAAACTGGGAATCACTCCTAGGGTCTAAGAATCACTCTTAGAAGAAAGCATCACCCTTCTAGTTGAAAACTCAAGTTTGTAAAAAATTCCAGAGTTGAATACACCTATAAAGAGAGTTTTTTTAGAATCCTTATTCTAGTAGGAAAGGGTTTCTAACAAATTTAAATTTTATTCTAATTAGGATATCATATCTAACACGGTCTAATTTCAGCCCTTATCTTTGATTTCAGCTCAATTCTCAATCATCATCCTACTAAATTAAAGCTTGTGATTGATTAATCTTTCCTCTTTTATTTCTTTTATAGAGTTTATGTTCTTTTGCATTAAGAGATTAAAAAAAACTACCTTCAATATAATGTGCACCCACATCGTCCAAGTCTCTTCTTGCGTCAAACTTTAAGTCTGAACCAACAGAAATCCACCTGTACAAGATCATTAAGAAAGAGGGAAAAGCATAAGAAAAAATAATTGTCAAAATTTAGAACGCTTCCAACAATAAGTGTAAATTAGATAATTGCATAATGAGAAATCACGGAAAAGAAACCCTCACTTACAATGCTTTTCTTCTCCCAAGAAACCAATTCTCCCATATTAAGCCTGCAATTGTTCGACCCTTGCCCACGCCAGCTCCATCCCCAATAAAAAATCCAGCTCTAGCACCATTAGGAAGGTGTTGGAGATGTCTCTGTTATGCAAATAGCCAATGTCTTACAAGTCTAAGAATTCATAATCATTAACCATAAGTTAAGGGGAAGAGAACAACCTGAGAGGCATAGACCAATGTCTCAATCTGCAAGCATGACAAAGTATCTGTCTTTTCCATCTCATCCTTGGTTTTTAGGTGATAAGTTGGTTCAGGTGGTTGAACTGCAGATAAAGAAGATGTCTCCACAATAGGATCAGGATGAGGTGGTCCAATAGATAGTTTAGGAGGTTGCTGTATGTCAACCACAACCAATTAACTACCACACTTAATTCAACCATGAAAAACCAAAATGCATATATGAAGCTTAATCTAAGAAACATAGAGAAAAAACCTTTCTAGCCTTCGAAATCAAATACTTACATAATCTGTAAATGTTTCGCCCACATGGCCACCTTCATCTTCTTCTTGCTCCACTTCAATGGCTACCTAGAAGTTTCAAAATCAAATCAAAGACACAAAATGCATAAGGAAAAAATTTTAGAAATTCTAGAAAATGTATACAAGATAAAGCACCAGCTTGGAGATGCAGTTAACTGGCATGTAAAAAACTAGAAATAAATCATTAAATGCTTTGCTTCCATCTTGATTAATACGTAGTCAACTACCTACAAAGGTAATGCGATATAGTAGTATTTCCTTCCATGTAAATTAATAAACCTTTATGCCTCTCAAGAATATATGTCAAGATTTGGGTGTATCTTTTCCTTAGTACATGCCAAGGATATGGTCATGTGAAATTTTAAAAAGTGTTAAATAATCTTAAGGTAAAAAAATTTCATCAAAGTGAACTCAACTCTTTTATGGTAACTATATATTACTCATGCTCCTAAAAAACCAAAGTATTGCCAACACAGACAAGATTTGTTGCGAGTTATTTCCAAAATTTAATCTAGAATTAATTTTCATTGTTTTTTGTTTGACTTAATTCAGAGTTCTTTCTTTAGTAATTAACATAAGTGCAGTGCAAGTGCATTATTAATTTGCAGCAAAGTTCTCCTTTTTTCTAATTTAAGGAGAGAGAGAGAGAGAATAAAAGTAAAGGGGAGGGACCACGATAAATATTAGGAATTGCACTAAGCACATCTTAGCAAAGAAATGTACAAATTTTTATGGGGCCCAAGGCCACTCTTGGGTTGCTTGTAAGTTCACACTTGTTTGTGAAACTAAAAGGCACTAACTAGGTGTATAGTATGGTTTTTGAGACCAGCTCACGAGTCACCAAGTGTGAAGAAGTATAAATTCATATCACAAACCGACTAAGTAGTTCATATCCTACAAGGAGTAAAGATTAAGAAGAAGGAAAAAGAATACTTCAAAGAGATGACTCCTAGTATCATTCAATTCTAGTTAATTTTATGCCAAATTGCAAGAATTGGTGCATTTAGACCAACAATGATTTACCTTCACAATATTAGAGCTCATGCTAACCTAATTTCTGCCTTTTAAACCCCGTTAGAAAGGCATTGCAAACTCAGATTTCAAGTGCTATATATATTTTCCTGGGCACTATATTGCTTAAAATTAATGTACAAAATTTCTTTCTTCTTTGGTTGATATGTGAAACAAGAGGGTATAGAAAATATCACAAGAAAACCCACTTTATTTCTCTGATTATATGTAATTTATACATGAGTGTAATCTATTCTAATACTATTAAACTACTGGATTTTTCATATATACTAACTTATCCTATCTATAGTATATCTTATCTTATCTACTAGAAGATAAACTTATCTCCTAGAAGATAATCTCCTAAGCTAACTAAACTTATCTAAGATAATTATCCAACAATATGCCTTTCTTGCTATGAGCTAGTATAGATTTACAACATAATATATGAACTTTGGCCAAATAACCATGCTAAAAAATTATTAATTAATGGATAAAAACTCGAGCAGGTAAAAGTGTGTGTCATTACATTACATTAAATTATATGATATTCAACTACATTACATGATATTCAGATCCCGTTCAAATTTGATCATCCTTCATTCCTAGGTCAGTTAACAACCTAAGCAACTAAAACACTTAAAAGAGCTAACAGCAATGCATGCACTGGCTTTCGTTTATAAATTACGAAAGTTTTGTTTAATATTTTCTAGTACGTATTACATTTTTACTCCTTTCCGTCTTATCCCAAAACGTAGAGCGACAAAGTACTAGGACCAAATATGTTTCCCCTCCATTCAAAATTGTCCGTAAAAGAAAAACCTTAGAATCACAGAAAGAGGAAGAAGCCAATTTACGGGGAAAAAAAAAACCTCATTGACATCGTCGGCAGGAGGAGGAGGAGTGCTAGTAGCAGTAGTAGTCAGCAGAAGAGGAGGAGGAGGAGGAGGTGGCGGCGGAGGAGGAAAGAAATTCTTGAATTTGGACAAATCGACGGCGAGGTCAGTAAGACATTGAGGGCATGAAAAGCGAGACAAGCCATGTGGCACATTGAGGAGAGCCTTGCAGTTGGCACAGGGCAACTGGATCTTGGTAGGATCGATACCATGTGCAGGTACTTGGTGGTGTGGAGACATCGTCTTGGGGAGCTGCTGTTTGTTACTAATCAGCTCCGGAGGCAACATCTGGGGCATCTGGCAGGTTGGACAAACGAATTCCAATATCCCCGCCCCCACCGTCAAGATCAGCCGGCAACCGGCGCACCGCACCTGGCACCCTCCGCCGTGCGGTTGGGGCGGTGGTGGATGAGGGGCAATCGGAGAGGGCTGACTCATAATTTTAAACGAAAGTGGTGATTGATAGTGGTGCTTTGGGGTGGTTTTCGGTTCCAAGTAATGTTTGGATTGTTATTCTACTTAACCATTTCGGTTTCCGACCAAAGGTTTTTATTTTTCTTGTCAAGCGAGAAAGAAAGGAGAGAGAGAGACAGACGACGCACTAGCCAATGAGACGAAGTTCCAGCTAGAGATGAAAAAAGGGCCTGAAAGATATGGCCAGTTCAGCCCGGCCGGCTCGTAGTCTGCTGTTATTTTTGAAATGACGTCGTTTTAAGCGTGGAAAATGTGATCAGTTTAAAAATAATGTTGTTTTAGAAATAATAATTACGTCACAAGCTAAAACGACATTATTTTTAAAAATTTTCTTAAAAAATGATAGATCATAAGTCGGGCACGGGTCGATCCATTCCAACTTACTGAACCATGAGCCATCATAACCTAGGGTCTAGCTGAACCCGAGCTACCTCTAGCCGGCTCGGTTTATTAACATCTCTAATTTCAGCCGATACTTTTGTACTGCGTTTGTCACCGTTCTACTCCACTGCTGCACGTGCATTACTCGTGTTGCTCTCAAGTAACCATACAAAATGAAATAACAACCTTTAGTTCGCTCGTAAAATTAAAGATAAAACCAATATTATCGTAAAGACTTGGTATTTTATTTAATTATGACATAGTATAGGAAGAGATTAATAGGTAAGAAATGAAAAGTGAGTGGTTAGTTGTTGATTATTATTATAGGAGCAATAGTTTGATATCTCACTTTTGGGGAATCCTCCATAACTTCTATTTAGTCCTTAATAGTGGCTTTTTTAAAAAATATTTTTAATACTAATTACAATATTATTATTAATTAATTAATTACATTATAATTAATTAAAAATATTATTTAATTACAATATTTTAATTAATTAATATATTATAATTAATTAATTACAATATAATTAATTAAAATATAATTCATTCATCAATCAAAATATAATAATTTTTTATTTCTCAATATTTTTTACAAACTAGCATTATCAATGGTAATAATAATGGTAATCATTTCATTCTCTTAACCAATCATCATAATTATAATGATAATATCTATTCTCATTTTTCACTTTATTAATTCTCATTCTTATTACCAGTCCTCCATGCGAACCAACCGCCTCCTTAAAATTCTTCTCCTTAAGTCGTTAGTATTGCTCCTCATGAGCTCTAGCATTGAATATTAACATCAAAGGTAGCTCTAGTAGCTAGACTACGTCTATTTGCCTATGCTGTGGGCGAGTTCTCATTGAGTCTCTAGATGATCCTTCTTCCCGTTGCCTTTCTTGGTGTCTCTTTTACTCATCGTTGTCCCCTCATTATTCCAAAAACTTTAAATAAATGTGAGAAAATAATATATAAAGTATGAAAGTCTTACTAAATTCTTAAAATGTGAAAATGCAATATTAAAAGGAAAATTAAACAATTAACAAAATCAAGAACAAATTATCTCAAATAAATAAATAAGTAGTAAAATAATAAAATAATTAGAAAATCAACCAAAAGGCTAATTAATCACAAAATTAAAATTAAAAATGTTACAATTAACAAATAAAACTAATATATTCATTCAATTACAAAATTAAAACAAAAATTGAAATTGTAGTACCTAATCTACCAATTACCAAAAATTGACAAATTTGAACATCAAGTTCATGCAAAAATCAAAACTGAAATGAAAGTAAAATAGGAAACAACTTCAATTAACTATAAAACACAACAAATTAACCTTAATTACACGCAAAATCATCACAATTTAACATTTAGTGAGCAATATCACATACCCAATTGAGATTCCATCTAAATCTCATGCAATTCTTCAAATTGAAAAATAAATAATATGATTAACAATAAAGTTAAACTATTAAACCACATTCAAGCACAAAATCAAGCAAATTTATACTAAATCACAAAACCCCCTAGAATTTTTGGGAGTGAAAATCCCTAAAGACCGCAAAAGAAACCCAAAGATTCATGCATAAATAATTAAAATCGAGGAAAATACTTTCCTGGGTGTCGCAAATTGGTAAGAAAAGTGCTAAAATTTGGGTTAGAGAGGGAAAGGGGTGACGGAGAGTGCAAAGAGAGAGGGAGGAAAAATAAGAGAAATGAAGAGATTGGGGCATTTTAAAGGTTGTCACGACTTACACCATGTAAGTCGCTAACTCTTTAAAAATTAAGGGGCACGATCATGTATATATTCACACACTTACCGTTACACGATCATGTGACTGAACATGTAAGTCTACACGGGCATGTCCAATGAGCGTATAACTCTTTGTAAATGTGTGTGAAAATTTTTTAAAAGATCCTGAACGTATACAACCGTGTCTAGAGACCATGTAAGTCTCTATGGTTGTGTACAACATGAATAATAGTTGGAAAAACTTAAAAATTTATCACTCAACGTTACAAAACTTTAACATGCATAAAATAAACATGACAAATATGCAAAATATACTTAGGTGCTTACTGTCTAAACATAAAACAAATCAAAACTCAATAAAATCTTATGCTAACACCAAAATAGAAACAAAAATGAAATAAAAATAAAGTCTATCTTAATTCTTGGATTACCTTTCAAGTAGCGCTTGTTTATCATCGTCAGCTCAATGTGCCTTTCATGCTTAAGGTGGCTTATAAAGATTGAGTTTTTGTAGTCTTACTGTACGTTCCATAACATTCAAGTAAGCTACCTACTATTTCCTATTGCCACATTTTTTTCTTTTATATACCACCTCGAACTTGTAAAAACTCCGGTGGACCATTAAGAGAGGAGTCCTACAAAATATATGAAAATGAATCATTACATAACTCACAAGATTCATTAAAATCAATAAGTTCAAGGTCAAGCATCATGACATTAGACGTTTTAAATACAACTTCTTTATCCCCCACCCTTAGTATTAATTTGCCTTCTCCAATATCAATAATCAACTTAGCAGTGGCTAAAAAGGGTTGACCAAGGTCTAGAAGTACCTCTACATCTTCCTCTATATCAAGAATCATGAAGTCTACTAAGAAGATAAACTTATCAACCTTAATAAGAATATCTTCTATAATGCCTTTAGGATGTTTTACTAATATATCTACCAGCTGCAAACTTATCCTAGTAGGTTTTAGTTCACCTAATCCTACTTTCTTAAATAACGAGTAAGGCATTGTGTTAATACCAACCCTAAGGTTGGCTAAAGCCTTATCTATTTTTAAACTTCCAATTTGACAAGGGATAGTAAAACAACTTGGATCTATGAGCTTCTCTGGTAGTTTCCTTTTTAGAATTACTAAGCATCTTCCACTCAATGTTACAGTAGTCAAATCCTCCAAGTTCTTCTTGTTTTCTAAAAGCTTCTTCAAAATATTCAAAAATTACGGCATTTGTACAAAAGCTTTAATAAGAGGTAAGTTAATCTAGAGTTGCTTAAATAGTTCAAGGAAATTACCAAACTGAGCATCCATTAGATATTTCTTCACTTTGACAGAAATTTCCTTGACTTTCTTAAGGTGTCCTTCATCTTCAATTTTTAATTAACACTTAGTATTCTCATTCTTCTTTTGTTTCTTTTTTTGGAATGTAAAAAATTTCATAAATAGGAATAGGTACAGGATACTACAAAACAACTACAACTCAACAAACAGAGTTGTTGCATTCTTTACAATTAGTTCCTACAAGTTCAATGAGAGTATAACTACCAACATTACAAATCTACATATTCAATCCCATTTTAAGTCTATTTGTGATGATTTCTCCATAAGAAGATGTCGTAGCAGTCAACCTAAGCTTAGTAAAGTACCCAATCCAGTTGTAATGTTGAATATCGATAGGTTCTCTAAACAATTTAGCATTCCTCATTCTCTAAATATAATATAATAAAATTACAAATCTTGCTTTGAACAGTTTTTGATTGCCAGTTCTCCAAACAATTAAGCATTCCTTTTTCTCCAAATATAGTATACTAAAATTACAAATCCTGCTTTGAACAATTTGTGATCACCTCTCCCATTACATGTTAGTTTGTTAACCCATTTTAGAGTGCTCAACCAAGTTTGGTTATTTTCTTGCAAATTGAAAACCTTTAGAAACTACCTCTGAAATTGGTTTGCATATACGCATTTGAAATAAAAGTGATCTAGAGTCTTCAGATAGTTTGCAGTGGACAAATGGCGTCTGGTGCCTAAAATTTAGCCTGTCTCTAGTTCCCAGCCTCTATAATGCTACTGTTGAAAGTATAAAGGAGAGTGTTGGAGCAATGTTTAAATCCCAAATGAGTTTATGGAATTGAAATTTAATCATAGGCTCTAATAGCAATTTTCTACAAGATTCAGCATAGAATACATTAGTGCTATGTAGCTCCCATCTTATTGCATCAACTTATGTTTGATTAGGCTAGTAATCTGACATATTATTCATGATAAAGTTAATGCCTCTATTTGAATGGAAAGTCAGCTCCAGCTTCGACTTTTTATTAGCATTTACAACTTGGAGCCCTCAGGAATTGATCCTCTAAGAGTCTGATAGTATTAAATGATGTTCAAAGGCCACAAAGGGTGTCAATTATCAAACCAGAAAGTCATTAGTGACTCTATTTGAATGGAAAGGTCAGTTCTAGCTTCCATTTTTTGTTAGCATTTACACCTTGGAGTCCTTAGGAATTGATCCTCTAAGAGTTTGATAGTATTGAGTGATGTTTAAAGGCCACAAAAGGGTGCCAATTATCAAACCAAAAAGTCATTAATGACTCTATTTGAATGGAAAGGTCAGCTCCAACTTCCATTTTTATTAGCATTTACACTTTGGTGTCTTTAGGAATTGATCCTCTAAGAGTCTGATAGTATTGAGTGATGTACAAAGGCTACAAAGGGTGCCAATTATCAAACCAGAAAATCTTATCCCTTCCATTTCCTATTAAGTGCTTGACATGAGGTTGCATGAATTGCCTTGTGTTTGTATTTTGTTGGAATGCATAGGATTGAGTAGGTTTGCTTTGAATAGTCGATATTTCTTGATATGTACCATGTGAATCCATGTCACCCATAGACTTTCTTTTTCACACATATTCTCTATAGTTTGTTAGCCATTAAATCTTTTTCCATCCTACTAGTAGAAGTGATTCTCTATCCTCCATAATCCTAGGAAGATATATTGAGCTCTATTTAACTTTGGGGGAGATTCCATGATTTTTATTATGTCCATGCCATAAAAAATAACCCTTATACATCTATCAGTCTTCTTCAGGATGCTCTTAGGTAAGGCAATATGTGAAAGCTAGTAGATATGCAAGTTATTGATAATTGAGATAACTAGTTGCAATCTGCCTCTGTAGGAAAGTAATTTAATACTCCAATTTGATATTATCTTTTAAATGGAAGCAATAAAGGGCTTGCACTCTATTTCCTTGAGTTTTTTTTATAGATATTGGAACTCTCAAATAAGCGAGTGGCATTTACTGGATTTTTTGTCCTGAATTGTTAATCAAAAGGGTAGAGTCTCCTCGATTGTGTTTGGGAAGATAAACCGAACTTTTACTTAGGTTAAAAATCAAATCATAAATTTCCTTAAACCTCTAAAGAGATTGCAATATGACCCCAATAAAGATAGGATCATTAACACTAAGCATAAGCAAATCATCAACAAATGACAATTGTGAGATATTAAGAGTTCCACATCTATAATGGTATCTGAAATCGGGGTTTTCTGATATGCACTATGCAGTCACTCTAAAAAGTACTTCTATAGTAGTGACAAAGAGGTAGGGGAGAGGAGATCTCCTTGTCTTAGGCCCCTTGAAGCTTTGTAGAGTTGTGTTGGTTCTCCATTCACTAAAACAAGATAGGAAAGAGTAGTGATGCAAACTTGAATCCCTTTGGTAAATTTATCAAGATAACCAAAAGCTTCCAGAGAAGTAATAATGAAGTTCCAATCTATTGTGTCAAATGCTTTGGTGAATTCAATTTTGAGAGCACAACTTTCGATACCTTGCTTGGTGTTACAATCTCTGAAGATCTCCTATGTCAACATAATATTATAACCAATTCTCTTCTACGATCATAGGCCCCTTGACAAGGATTGATCACCTTTGGAAGAGTATGCTTCAACCTGTTTGCTAGAATTTTCAAATGATTTTGTCAACAACATTACCACAAGTAGTAGGTCTGTAATCATTGAGACTCAAAGTGTTAGGACTTTTTGGAACTAAGCATAGGTAAGTTTTGTTAAGTTTAGTCAATAAGTTGTCACTCTTAAAAAATTTCTACACTGCATCTAGAATTTGGGGTCCAACGAGGTGACATTTGTCTTGGAAAAATCTGGCATTGAAGCCATCTAGACCTAGAACCTCGTCAGGATAAAAGATGAATAGAACATATTTGATTTTCTCACTGAAGACATCTTTGAGAAGCATAGGATAATGGTTTTATGCAATTGCTCACAACATATTCCTTAGAAATTCCATAGGAAACTTTGAGGTGCTACCTGAGATACCATTGATGCCCATGAAATGTTTCCTAGCCACCTCTTTCATCCCTTCCTGATTATTAACTAGGTTCCTCCTTGAGTCCGTCAGTGGTACAATTTTGTTTATGTTTCTCCTTCCTTGGATTACACTATGAAAATTTTTTGAATTCCTACCCCCTTCCTAGAGCCACTAGATTTTTGTTTCAGTTGAGATATTTACCTCTTTAATTCAAAATTTTCATTCTTAATCAATGTTGAGTCCTTTGGGATAATGATAATAGCCATTTGAGTAGCTGTGAGATTTTCCAATGCCTACAATTTGTCAACTTTCATTATACTAATATTGTGTTTTAGCAGTGATAGACAATTTATTTTTATAGCTTTCAAAATTTTTAGACATTGAAAGGCTTTTGATCCCTAATATGTCTTCTATACTACACTAGAAATGATTGAATTAATATGTGGATGCTTTAGGAGAGAATTAAAGAATCTAAAGCGATACTTCTTTTTAGTTGATTTGCTATAGATATGGATAGTAATAAGCTAATCACCTAAGAAGAGTGGTTCTTCAAAGATAACATAGCTCTTACTTAGTCTTGCTAACTACTTGCTATTGATTAGACACCTATCTAATTTCTTTTGTATGAATTAATCTCCACTTTAGCGATTACTCCAAGTGAATAAAGCACCATAAATTTAAGGTCTACTAGTTCAAGTGAGAAGGTGAGGGAGCTCATTTTTATAACATTGACATGTGAAGTACCTCTTCCACCGTTAGATTCAGAATGTGAGAGAAATCAATTGAAGTCTCCTGCCATCATCTAGGGTTTATTATATTCCCCTCATTTTTTACAGATCTTTCCATAATATAACTCTTTGGTATTCCCAAGTAACAGCATACACAACTAAGATAGCAATAGATTCATTACTAGTTTTAAGGTTCAAATCACAATGGATAAGCTGATTTTTACAAAACCAGTTAGATAAGTGTAACTGAGCTGTATCAAAAGAAACAATCAATCTACCATTGATATGCTTAAAGTAGTCCATTTTGCATGGAGAAATTTCAAGCCTCTTATAAATGACTCTTCCTATATTTTGGTCTCCAAAAGAACAATAAAATAAGGTTGTCTAGCAGTTAGGAAATCCTTTAAAACTAGCTGTTTATTTGGATAATTACGTCCACAAACATTCCATATAGTGTAAACTGTTAGGAGTTTCTAGACATGGTCCTCCTCGTTGATTTGCGATTACTAAAACTTGGATATAATAATTCTTCATTATGATTCCTTGTCTTATGATCCACTTCAGCTTTGGCATTTGTAAATTTTTCTAATTATTTCTCATTGTAGTTTAGTTATATGTTAGAAATTGCCTCCCTTCTCCTAGATTATTCCTTCCCCATAGGAGGCAGCTGCTTTGTCTCTCTTGGTAAGTTAGGGGCTTGAACTTCCACTATTACTAATTGCTTCTTACTACCTGTAGTTTGAACAAGGGATCGATTCAATCTTGTTTTAATTTGCTCATTATTACCTATAATTCTTGTAAGGGATTCCTTACCATTTTCTTGATTAGCCTTAACATCTACCATTGATGATTTTGTTTCATTCCTCTTGAGGATTCAGACTTTGATAGTCTTTCTCAAATGAGGTCTCCATGGATATGACAGTTTAAACATGTCCTCTAGTAGGTCTCCATTAACGTTGAACTTTATTATAGGGAAGTTTTTAGGAAACAACTTCTTGGTATCAATTTTTACATATCCTATCCTTTTGATATTAGAAGTATTATCATCTACTGCTAAATGAGTACCCAAGTAACAAGTGGCTCAAACCCTCTGAGGACTATTATTTTAAAGGAATATGATGGAAATTAACCCATATGGGAATGGATTTCAGTTGTGATCTATCTAGTTTAAAGCCAATTACCCATTTTATCATAAAAATAAGCTTACCTTAAATTTATCAGGGCTTTATGTCTATAATCTTCTATACCATTTCTTAAGAGAAAATCGAAAAATAAACAGATCATCCTCAATTATCAAAGTGTTTTGCAGTACCCATTTCTTCTAGCTTAAATTAGCCACATGTTAAACACTTGGACAAACCATTCTCTTGTCCAAGAATTAGCCTACCAAGGAGGTTTTCCATTTGATCACTCCATTTTGAAACACCTCAGGAGGAGGAGAGAATAAACCCTCCTTATTTACAGAGATGAAATGTAGTTTATCAAAGCTATCTAAATCTCCTACTACTCTACTCTAAGACTATTTTCCCAACTTCTAGAAAAAGGGGATAGCCTTTTACGTGGAAGGAAGAGGAGGGAAGTCATCTTGCTCTATATGCACCTCAGGAACAGTGAATAAAGAGGGGGTTGAGGAGGTGGGTCCTGCTAACATTTTACCAATAATAGTAAACTGATAAAACTCAAAATAGGCGGGAAAGTTGAGCCAAGGTTGGGTTACTTAAAAAGGAAAAACCCAGTTCAAACTACATAAACCTGGAAGCAATAGGTAGTCTAAGAAGAGAAGAAGGCAAGTAAAGGAGAAAAGAAGGGAAGCAAAGCACGTACTAATGAAGATATAGTCAAAGGAAGACAGTTGAATAGCCACGGGGGATCAGGTTTAGAGAGAAGGGGGAGAAAAATAACCATGATTGAATAGTCTATTCTTCTTTTGGGTTTATTTTCTTCTTGAAGCTCTTTTCTACTCCTAAGGTTTATTGCCATTACACGTTCTTTACGATTTGTTTCAGTGGTACTAGGAAAACTCCCTTGGTCTTTTAGATACTAATTTTGCAATTTAATCGATCTGAAACTCCAAGTTACGTATAGAAGCCTCTATGCTTTGATATCTTGCATCTTACTCTTGAATAAGCTTGAACATCATGCCTTTTTGATTTGGCTTCTTAGTCTGAGGTGGTTGTTGGGGAAATCCCGGTGGATGGTTATTCCTTACTTGCCCTTGATTTCCCTAAGAGAAATTGGGGTGATTTCTCCATCCCCTATTATAGGTATTACTGTACCAATTGCTTTTTGGTTTAGGAGCATTCTGTATATAATCCACATATTTGAGCTGTAATGCTTGACAAATTTGACTTGAATGTTCTAGCCCATAGACCTCACATTGCATAACTTGAAATTATGGATTCATAATCAATCTATCAATCTTTTTACTTAGAGCCTCCACCTGGTTTGCCAATTGCGCCACTGTATCCACTACATATGCCCCTGTTGGCTTGTTAAGTCTTGATTGAGAGGAGCACCACTGATAATTATTCATAGCCATGTTTTTAATAAGGTCATGGGCTACTTCTGGTGCCTTATTATTAAAAGTACCAAACCACTACATCTATCGTTTACCTTGTATTCTAATTTAGCCCATTATAGAGGGTCTGAATTTACATCCATAGTGGTAGACCATGATGTTAGCATTTCCTTAACATCTATTTGAACCTCTCTTATGTGTCACATAATGCCTTTAAATCAGCCTGGGAATAGGAGGAGATATTAATCCTCAACTTAGCAGTCTTTGCTGGAGGAAAGTACTTCAAAAGAATTTTCTTTACTACTTTATCCCATGTCATAAGTGATGATATATGCAAAGAGTTTAATCATTGCTTTGCCTTTTCTCTCAATGAAAATGGGAATATTCATAATCTGATTGCATCTTCATTGCCACCATTAATCTTAAAAGTATTAAAAACCTACAAAAAGTTTGAGATATGTTCGTTAGGATCCTTATCTCGTAGCCCATCAAATTGAAAAGACTATTGCACCATCTGAATGATACTTAATTTTGAAATTGTTTGATGTTAACAGTCAGTTTGACAATGCTAGACTCTGCTCATGTCAAATTCATAGACATATCAATAATATTACATTTAGGCTAGTGTTACCATTTAGTCATTATCCCATCTTGTTGAAACTACAAATAGGAATACTTTAAGAATAATAAATAAATGCAAATTAAATCTTATAATTACGATCTCATTATAATTTCAAGTTCACACTAATTATTTTAGGGATTATATCTTTATTATACATAAAGATAAAATTTCCTTCATTAAGTAAAATAATAATCTCATACAAAAAATTGCAACTAAATAATTTGTTATAAAGGGATAAACTAACAATCTTTCACTTACATTAAATCCAATTCATCCATATGTCAATCATATCTCTTATGAGACAATGACTTAGTAAGAGAATCTACAAAATTCTCTTCAGTTGGAGCTTGCATTAATGATATGTCTTTCTACTCCATTATCTCCCTGATAAAGTGAAACTTCCATAGTATATGTTTAGATCATTAATGAAAAATTAGTTCCTTTTCTTGTGCAATGGCATAATTGTTTTCACAATACAATACCGTTGGCTCAATAATGCTGAAAACCACTCCAAGTTTGATGATTAACTTCTTAATCTAAAATGTTTCCCTTTGCCACCTTTGACACTAAAATGTACTTTGCCTCATTCATAGAATTCGTAATTATTGGTTATTTGAAGCTATTGCAACTTACTTAACCACCATTTAAAGTGAAGATATACCTTGAATATGATCTACTATCTTTTGTATTGAATTGAAAACTAGCACTTAAATACTCTTTAGCTCTAAGTTTAACTACTCGATACACTAAAAAAACATCTTTTTTCCTTTTCAAATACTTTAAGATATTTTTAACAACCTTTTAGTGACCATCACATTATTTGCTTAAAACTCGCTCGTTAAGCTCAAAGAATACGAGACATTTAGTTTAGTAAATACCATCATTGGTTTATGCCTTACAATAATCTATTTGGTTGCAGTTTAGGAACAATTATTTAAAGAAATTCTTTATTTAAAGTCTATGAGATAATTATACATTCTAAATGAAATTATAATGAGATTATAATTATGAAATTCATATTGCATTTGCGTATTATCTCTAAATTGTTTCCAATCATTGTTTTATTAAGATTAGAAATTAATAGGAAGTAAAAACACTAGCACATGTTATTCTTTTCCTTATGAAGTAGTTGATCTCATAGAATAAACTATTGAGATACTTAAACAAACATGTAGGTGCTTGTTAGAAAACAAATTCATTGCACTTACCCGGTTTGAGAAGTCCATTTGGAAAATTACTTATATGTCTATGGAAATTCTCATTATGATGACTGTATAAGTGATAGTTTGACTTGAGGTCTCCAAAATTATCTTGTATAGGAATTATTATATTTTGATACTACTTATGACCTATTATAATCATAGGTCATTAAATTAGTAGCTATTGGATGTAACATAAACTATATGGAGGTAGTTAAGTGATCAAGATAAGATTCATTACCCTAAAGTAATTATGGATAATGTTATGTTGTTCTCGATTAGTATTGATTCAAAACATCCTTATACAAGGTGGAATGTTGTTTTATAAATAGTTTACAAATGTCATTAATTGAATTTATAGCTAATGACAGAGAACTAATATGATTAGACTCAAAATAGAGTAGATATTAATTTCATGCTCTATATCTAATCAAAATATTGTATGATGAAGGGATTAAATTATACAAAAAAATCATGCACATAAAGATTAATCTAAACCACTTTGACATTCCTAAATATTTGAGTGGTCATAACATGTTGCTAGATGCCAATTTGATATATGATTATAAATTATTTAAATAGAGAATTTAAGATAAATTAAATAGGAGTTTTAACTTATCAAATTATAATTCTAATATATAATTATTACCAACATATTTAGGAACTTAATGGGTCTCATATAAGGAATGAGTTGAAGAAAGAAAAGATATTTGAACCAAGTTGGACTTGATTGTAAAGTTTAAGAAACTTTATGGTTAAATATAAGATATTTAATAAATAAGGATCAATATGAGATATTGGATCTTATTGGGCATAATTGGTACAAATAATTCTAATTAAAGTTTAATTAGACAGGTTGAAATAACGTTATAACTCTTACAGAGAGGGTTAAACAAGAAGTGCTAGGTCCATTTTAATTTCAATTAAATTACTAAAATGTCCAAAACTTATTATAAACAGGCTTAAGCTCTAATGGACCTAGCACTTCTTGCTTAACCCTTTCTATAAGAGTTATAGAGTTATCTCAACCAGTTCTTCAGATAACATTAGAGGGCAGACACTTGTGTGACTACAGTAATTAATATGGATAAATTTCAAAAATGGTTTAAGGGATACGATAAGAAAAGAATCAAGCTTTAGAATAGGGTATGAATTAAGATTCATGCTTTATTATAATTTAATTGTTAATTATTTTAAAGAATAAAAGTAATCCTAATTTTTAGGAAATCAAAATTAGAAAAAGTTTCAAAATTATTTGTTGTGGTTGGGATCAGATCTCATCCAAATTTCCTAATGGTCGTATTGGAGCAAATTTTAATTCTATAATTTGTTTGATTATTATTGATCTTGAATTTTGAAATTGAAATTGAAATTAAAGCCCTAAAAATTAGATTTAGATATGATTATTTTAATCTAAAAGGTTTAGATTAAAATTTCATAGAACCTTAGATCTAATTCGATTTAAAATTGAATTGTAAATATGATTAATAATTGTATAAGAGTTAAACAATATATTAAGCAATACATGAAAAGTTCAACCAAAACTCATAATTTGAAATCCAAATTGAGAATTCTAGAAATTGCAGTAAGTTATTGTACTGGTTGGTGTTTTGGTTTGGGTATTAGTGCCTATTTGGATGAGCTTATACCAGTAGAGCTTTTGTCAGTATATCTTTTCTGAGAAGAGTTTTTCTAAGAAGCCAGTTGACTTTTTGGTT
>JAOQMR010000002.1:25210128-25249964 GCA_027563865.1 Erythroxylum pelleterianum
CACGGTTTTGCTTTTCCACAGGCCTTCCCAGGAGGTCACCCATCCTAGAACTACTCTCACCCAAGCACGTTTAACCTCAGAGTTATGATGGGATCTCGTCCATTAGGCCATGAAAAACGCGTCTTTAAGGGAGAGGTATCCATACCATTATAAGGCGTACTTCGTTCCCCTCTCTAACCGATGTGGGATCTCACAAATTTATTGGAGGAAGTGTACATGAAACAAACTAATGGTATTGATTCCAATAGATTTCCTAATCCAGTATATAAGATACAAAAGTCTACTTATGCACCTAAGCAAGAGTCATGGAGTTGGAAAATTCATGTTAATGAGACAATCAAATAGTTTGATTTATTAAAAATGTGGATGAACTATGTGTCTATAAAAAAGTTAGTGGGAGTGTAGTTGTCTTCTTAGTGCTATATATGGATGACATAATATTAATTGGAAATGGCATACTAACGACCCAATCTGTAAAGATTTGATTGTTTAAGAACTTTTTCATGAAGGATATGGGTAAAGCGGCTTAAAGATAAATTAAAGAGGTTGCTTGGCCTATCCTAATCTATGTCCATAGACAAAGCACTAAAGAGGCTTAACATGGGATTCTTACTTATTATCACATGGAATTTCTCTCTTATAGAATATGTACCCAAATATATAAGAGAGAGAGATAAGATGGATTGTGTTCCATATGCTTAGATAATTAGATCAATCATATATGTAACGGTTGTTTGGAAATTGGTAAGGGATCTGATCATGACCGCAACAAAATAATTACAAATTTTTTTTCATATTTTGATTTCCCAAAAATCAAAGTCATTTTATTCTATAAAATGATTAACAATTAAGTCATAATAAAGTATAAATCTTAGTTCATACTTTTTTTCTAAAGCTTGATCATTTTCTTATTATCTCCCATAAACTATTTCCAATATGGATCCTTCTTAACTATTGGAGCCAGACAAGTGTCTGTCCTTTATTGATATCCACAAAATAGGTTGAAAGAACTCTTTAACTCTTACAAAGAGAGTTAAGTAAAAAGTGTCATCTCCATTAAAGTTTAAGCCTAACTATAATAAGTTTTGAACATTTTAGTAAAGTAAGAAGTGCCATATCCATTAGAGTTTGAGCCTATTTATAATAAGTTTTGGACGTTTTAGTAACTCAATTGAAATTAAATTTTAATTTCAATTAAAATTTAATAGGTTAATTGCCAAAAAAAGCCCAAACTTTTATCAAATTTTCAATTATAGCCCAAACTTTAAAAAGTGGCAATAAAATGCTCAAACTTTCAATTTTTTTGCAGTTCTAGCCCAAACTTCAAAAAGTGGCAATAAAATGTTCAAACTTCCAATTTTCTTCAATTCTATCCTGAAGTCATTTATTTTCTGTTTGTTCTTCTGACGCCCAAACTATTCCAACATCACAATGTACTACATCAGTAAGGTCGTCGAGGTTGCGCAATCTAATTTAGGTCTTTTTAAAACTTAACAAAAACACTAACATCAGGTTAGAATTGAAAAAAAAATTGAAAGTTTGAGTATTTTGTTGCTACTTTTTAAAGTTTATGCTAGAATTGAAAAAAATTGAAAGTTTAGGTATTTTATTGTTACTTTTTAAACTTCGAGCTATAATTGAAAATTTGACAAAAGTTTGAGCTTTTTTATGCCCAAATTTAATTTCAGAATTACAAGTAATCCTAATTATAATCATGCCTGAATTAAGATCCAATATCTCATATTGATCCTTATTTATTAAATACCTCATATTTAATCATAAAGTTTCTAAAACTTTACAATCAAGTGTAACTTGATTAAAATATCTTTTCTCTCTTTAACAAATTCCTTATATGAGACCCATTAGGTTACCAAATATGTTAGCAATTATTATAAATTATAATTATAATTCATAATTAGAATTAGATAAATTAAAACTCCTTTTAATTTATCTTTAATTTCCTAATTAAACTATTTATAATCATAGATCAAGATTGACGTCTAGCAACACATCATGACCACCCAAATATTTAGGAATGTCAAAGTGATTTTGACTATCCTTTCTGTGCTTAAATTTTTCGTATAATTCAATTTTTTTATCATACAGTATTTCGATTAGACACAGAGTATGAAATTAATTTCTACTTTATTTTAAGTTCAATCATATTAGTTCTCTGTCATTAGCTATTGATTCAACTAATGATATTTGCAAGCAACAACAACAACAACAACACTAGTATAAATTCCGTTGAGGTGCAGGGTCTAAAGAGGTTTAGTAGTACGCAACCTTACCCTTATCTAGTAATAATGACATTTGTAAACTATTTACAAAACGTCATTCCACCTTGGCCAAGGATTTTTTGAATTAATACAAATTGAGAATAATAGTACATTCTCCTTAATTACTTTAGGATGATGAATCTTATCTTGATCACTCAACTATCTCTATATAGTTTATGATACATCCAATGACTACTGACTGAATGACCTATGATTAAAGAAGGCTATAAGTAGTATCAAAACATAGCAATTCCTTTTGAGACCTCAAGTCAAAGGATCAATTATACAATAATCACAATGAAAATTTTCATAGACATACAAGTAATGCTCCAAATGGATTTCTCATATTGGGCTAGTTTAGTGAACTTGTTCTTTAACAAGCACCCACACATTTTTTTAAATATCTCCATACTTTAGTTTATAAGATCGAATACTTCCTTTATAAGAAAAAACATAACATGTGATAGTCTTTTTATGTTCTATCAATGTCTAATATTAATAGAACAATAACAAGGAATAATTTAGGGATAATACATAAATACAATATGAATCTCATAATTATAATCTCATTATAATTTCGTTTGCAATATATAATTATCCCACGGACTGTATCATATATATTTAAACATATACAAGATAAAGAATGCCTTTAAATAATTTTCATGAAAGTATAACCAAACCGATAGGCTATAGGGCATAAATCAACAATCTTCCACTTGAAATAAGCCAATCTTTTAAGGATCTTATACCATATCACCATATGATGATCATGTTATTGTTAGTACAGTGGCTTAATGAGAGAATTCTATAAAATTCTCTATGGAGGGCACTTGGCTTAAATCTTACAACTTTCATCTTAATTATCATCATAATTAAGAAAATTTGCCTAAATTCATCCTTTGAACTTTGATGTGACCTAAATTCCTTTTACATGCTCAATATCTCTAATGTTCCACAGTACATTACTATGTAGAATAATGCAAAGAACTATATAAAGATCATTAAAGAACTTATTGATTCAATTAATCATTTCCACTAAATGAAAAATGTATTATGGCTTAATTAGCAACCATTGCTACATTGGAACCTTTCCAATCTTGTAATAATATTATTTTAAGTAAAGTAGACCTTAATTAAGATTTACTTCTAAAATAATATCCTTATCGTCTTAAACTAAAACATCAACTTATACATAGAATAATGGATATATTTAATACCTCACAAGTATCTTATATCTTAAATACTAAACATACTTAGTACATTATCTATGCACTTGCACTTTGAATAAATGAACAACTTCCAATTTGTCTTTACAGATCTAATTCCCATAATTAAGTTGTTACCTTTCCATATCCAACAAGAATTGTTATTGGACAATTATATCTTCAATAATTGAAAAATTAGAATTGTTGTTCTCTATGGGCAGTATATCCTTACATACTCCTACTAAAGAGGATAAATATACTCCCACTAACCTTTTTGTAGGCATGATAAAATATCAAATGTATCATCAAATGCACTATTTGAATTCTTCAAGAAGTGAATCTTTCAATGTCTTATAGCCTTTTAACTATACATCAAATGTTTCATTAAAGGCACTAGTTTTAGTTGGATGTAACGCCATAAGATTTAAACCTTTCAAATTTCATCTTACTCCGACTACTTATCTTGATAATCATTCTCCTATAAGTATTCATTGAAACAAATAATTTACTCAATAGGTCTGTAAGATTATATCCAACCTATTGGATATCTTATAACCTTTTATTACCCAATTTAATTCTAAACTTAATGGATAATGTATGCTTCAACCAAGCATCACATCTTTAAATCATTAATTTTAACTCTTTCAAAGAATTAGCATTTCATATCTTATATGAAATCTTGCTAATTGATTTACTTGGAACTATTGAAGGTAAGTCATTGTACTAGGAATCGTTATAGAAGAAATAAATGTTGAATTATAAAATATCTCATATTTTCTTTTCTCCTTATATAAATTTGTAGTCTTATGGAATTTTTATTATGAAAGTATTCACTAGAGAATCTCATTCCCTATAGATATCCAAAAGTTTAAAACTCACCCAATTGATCTCATCAAAATGCTTCAACATTCTCAATGTTGAATTTCTACTTAGATTTAAACTATTTGATTTTTTTTTCAAAATTTTAAATCAACATTTCATTTAATACATGTTACTATATCACATAAAATCATTAGTAATCTAATAAAATATAAGTATTATCTTTTTATAATTGTTATTCCATCTAATACATCCCATGTATAAGATCTAACAATTCAATACCATTATTATCCTTTCATAAGAGGATGATTCGGCTATTCTTCAAATTGACAAGTTACACAAGTTTCATATGATTCATAATCAAAAGGATACACATATCCTTATATATAACTTTATGATTTTCATTATGTTGATTTAACCAACATGACATAAAAGGATAGTCTTTGTTATCCAACTTTGTATTCTTGCCATTTATGTTAAAGCATAAGTCTCTTTTGATTCAACACATACAAACTATTTACATAAAATTGGATCAACTACTTTTACTTAATAATCTATTTCTTATTATGCTTTGAACATTATAATAATGTTGAATCTATCTCGTATAAGCAAGAAAAGTTATGCAATCATTTTCTTCTTATGACAATTATTGTCATACTATAGCAAAGCCTTTAATTGTCGTCCACAATTATGCTTTAGTAAAATAAATTGAATCTAAAAAATTCATCTAAGTATTATATCATTTAGATCTACTCTTTACAACTTCTTGCATCTTGCTATCATGGTGTTGACATGTATATTACATGTTGTTATTAAAGTTTAAGAGATATTAATCAACTCAAAATCTCAATACATTTTGACATTTAATTTTGACATATCTTTAAAACTTTTGTCACCAAATCCTCAATTGATATTATAGAAAAATTGCATAATGGACATATAATTTTTCTTTTCTAACATTGAGAACTCTTCTTAAACATAACCTATGTCTAAGAAATTTGGTTCACTAACTTAGTATTAATTAAACTAAACAAGGTAAATTCCATTCATAACAGAATATAAATGTAAGAAAAACAAGTAATTAAATATTTGTCATGACCACCAAATAAGAATAGGACTTTAATAATGTATTTGGATACTCCACTATTTTCTTCGAAATAATAGCCTCACTATTATTCGAAAAGATTACTCTAATCTTTTTGTAGGCTAGGATCCCATTTAAATATAGTTGATCTTTTGTTTGCTGAAGAAATCAACTAAAATTAAAATAGGTAGATAACAAATTTATTAATCACATCTCATTTGACTCCTAGTTTTGTTAAGTGATAACTCTTGTCAAAATATATCTTATATGTTATTCCTGACCCTGCCTCTAAATTCATGTGGTCATAAGTTTGTTTATCCAAATCACACAAATTTAGTTAAGTTGAACTCACTTTATAAGAGTAAACATATTCGGGTTAAAGTGGCCTTGAGTTTGCTTAACAAATCTAACAATAAATAGAACTTTGGTTTATTCTTATGACAATGGAAGGCAACAATCACGTTCTTAACATGTACTTAATATTATAATGAGGGATTTAATTTCATTCGTCTTATCAAACTCAAAATTGCATGTTAAATATCACAAATATAAAACATACAATTTAACATGCACCTAATATATATATCAAACATATAAATAAAGTATGCAACTTATGCACTCATAATCAAATTATATGCATAAAACATCAAGCTTCATTTGATTCAAGTTATTGATGTTCATAATCTAAAATAATGTTTCCAATACCGTGGAAGAATTAAATTAGATTGGACCATTGATTCCTAAATGAATTGAATTCTTATTCAAAATAAAATTTTAATTTGATTTGAAAAAACATTTCAAATCAAATTGGAAACTATTTCCAATTATGTTGACTCCTTTAACAAAATTTAATTAAAGACAAATTTCAATAAATTGTGCTTTTTGCTTATTATAATTTAGTAAAACTCTTTTTAAAAATTACACAAATAACACATTCTAATCCAATTAAAAAACTATTCCTAATCTAGTTAGAAATTATTATTTCTAATCTCATTAGAAATTACTTTTCCTTAACCAAAAAATTATTTTCTGATATTAAAAGGAAACTATTTTCAAAATTAAATAAAACACTTTTAAATTTAATTAAGAAAGTCCTTTATATTATTGATTTAGAGATTGATTTCTTAATTAATTAGAATTTTCTTTAACAAATTAGAAAACTATTTTCAAAATATTAAATAAAGCACATTTTCTTAATTAATAAATGAAAAATCTTTTCAAAATTTAACTAAGAAAAATACAATTTCTAAAAAATCTATAAACTTATTATTCATAAATAAAGAAACAATTTCTAAATAAATTGAATAATAATTCTCTAAACAAATAAAATTACAAATTTAATTTATTTCAATCATATTGAAATAAATAAAGTGAATTAAGAAAAACCTTTCTTAATTACTTAAGATTCTTAATTTTAAGAAGTAAAATTAATTAATTTCGATCTAATTGAGACTAATTAATTCTAAGTTTAGAAACTAAATTTCTAAAATTAATTAGAAATCAATATAATCATTAATCTTAATCATATTAAAAAATAATTATTTTAATTTTTGAATTAATTTTTACATAAAACAATTTTAAATTTTATGTTTAGAGTAGGTCTTGGAATACTTTATTCTAAGCCAAGGATTGGATTACTTTAATCTAATGACCAAATAAGCCTTATTATAGGATTAAGATATTATTATCCTTGTGCCCAAACACTGCTTATTCTAGCCTTAGGATAAACACGAAATAGTGCTTATTCCAAAACTAGGTAGAATAGTCTTAATTTCATGTCTAAACATTAACTATTCTCACCTTAGAATACTTATATCTTTATATCCAAACACCCTTTTTCAAGTTTAGAATCCCTAACTTTAAAAGATGATAAATCCCTGGCCACCAACATGTTGTAGCAGCCGCCTTGCTCCTACTGTTGGCCAGTCCTTTGCGTCACACATCCTGTCGCCGTCGTTAGCCACCGCTAAAGTCACCTTACTGTAGGTCCTCGTTGCTGGAAACTAGACCATGTTGCTTGCAACTTTCCAATCGTCAGCAGCCGTATCTCAGGAAGCATTATTGCTTGTATGCAACTCTAGCGACACCTACTGTCGCGACTACTGTAAGAGAACCTAGCCACCAGTTGCCATATGCCAGATACCAACCATAGATGTAGCCTCCATACATCTAGAGTCAACTGACATCACTAGCTATCTTTCCAGTGTTTCATTGTACCGCCAACAGCCTGCTCCTTGCTTTCATCACTGGTGATATGCCTGGCCATGCCGTAAGGGGCTTATTCCTCACCAGAAAGGTAGATGGTGTTTGATGGTCCTATTTATTTTTGTGGAATTTGTGATGGCATTTGGGTTCACAAATTCTAAGCTTCTTTACCTTCTGGGATACGAGCTCATCACCTGTACTCGCAACATCATCATTCTTTAATCCTTCAAACTAGTAAACTCTATCATATATCTCATAAGAAATATATTTGTGATGGTTTTAGGGATATTATAACAATTCCTAATTATTATGAATGTGCAGAATGTGGGTTGAAGCTGGATTCCAGTTGCACTCTTTCACATGATAACGTTGACTTCTAATAAATCACAACATTACTTTCTCCAAATACGAAAACTTATATTTCCTATGACAATCATCACTATATGCTCTTCCTTTTCAATTCCAAATCTAGAAGAAATCAATTTGATCTTCTTATAGTTGTAGGCTATGTGAAAAGGAAATGGTGGATCTAATGTATTGTTGCTTTCACTGTGATTTCTTATTCCCCATAAATTCTAGCAGTCACGTGCCTTAATCAAATCACACATTGCTACTAGATGGAGCTACAAATAGATGCTTTTTTAGCAATCACAAAAGCCAAAATACTAAGTACCTGTTTGGATGGACTTTTGGAAAGTGAATAAGTACTTTTTTCTATCATAAAAACTTTTTTTTAAGAAAAATGAGTATTTGGTTGTAAAATAAAAAAGCACTTTTTAATAGATATGGCTTTTTTGACAGCTTAAATACAGCTTTTTAAGAAGCTCAAATTTGTAGCTTTTCAAAAAAAAACCCCTCATTTTAGCTTTTTCAGGTAGACTTTTTATCCAACATTTATGTTTATATTGCAAGCTATCTTCTGCGTAGTTGTTTTACAAAAGTGACCATCGACTCAACTCATCTTCTCAAGGGACACCGCAGTTGTTTAGAATCTCTTGCGCAGTTGTTTTGGAAACCCATCTTCTCAAGGGACACAGCTAATGAAGGGATCAACCCACAGGTGAACAAAACTTGCCTTTCGATTCTAATTTTTGATTTGTGGTTTCTAGTATGCTTTTTCTAAGATGCTGATTTATGGTTTCTGGGATGCTATTTCTTGTTTTTTTCTCCTCCTCACCTTTTTGTCCCCCTCCATTCACGATGACTTTGTGTGGGTGTTTTGTGTTCTTTTGGATCAAACCAACACATGTTTTGAAATGGCGATTGTTGCTTCATTTGCGTCGGCTGATGGTGCATATTAGGGATTGTTATGTAGGTGTTTTGGTTGTGTCGGCTGATGGTGTATATTAAGGATTGTTGCGTCAGCTGAGTGTTTGCTCATGCATTAAATGGGACTGCGATTGTACCCTGTGGTCTAATGGCTTGAACATGGAGTTTGTCTAATGACACTTGACAATTTTCCATACAACAGCTCACATTTAAGTGCCGATAAGTTTGGCAAAAATGTGTTCCCAAAGAACTTCCAGAGTGGATATTCATTGGTGGTGCAAATCTAAATGAGTGAGTACCAGTAAGCCCTTCATTACTTTTTATATATCTCATTGTGCATGCAATTATGGACAAATCGAGTCTACTGCGAATATCTGGTTATGAGAATATAAAATGACAATTTTGTGCAATTCCTTAAAATTCCAAATTGTGGTTATGGAGCTAGTGTAAGTTGCTTCGATTTGCCTATGTTTGTTGGTCTGCCTATGTATTATTGTCAAAAATGGTAACCACCGAAAGTTGAAGGCTACCAAAGTTAACAAGAAAAGTAAAATGATAGCTGGATTTGGCCAGCTATCCCACATCTTCTGCCTATAAATGGGTAGGAGATGAAGTGATGAAGAGAGCAAGCACAGCAAGAAGCAAAAAGAGAGAAAGTGAAGTGAGAGAGAAAAGAGAGAGAGAGTAAGTTTTTTCCTTGTAACTCTAGTTTTTCTCAGTAGTAAAATTCTTTTATCCTTGTCTGTGATTTTTACCCTAATTTAGGGGTTTTCAAGTAAAATCTGTATTTATTACTATTCCTTCAGTCCTATTTAGCTGCGAACCTACTCTAATCTGGTCGATTTTCACAACAAGTGGTATAAGAGCGAGGTGAGAAAATTATAACAAATTTTTTTGGCATAATCCGTTCGGAGTTCCGACGAGCACAGTGAAAGTCGGTGAATAGTAACCAAAAGGTGAATGTTGTTTATTCATTTATTTTTACATTAAAATGTGCAGTTACTGTAATTCAAGTATATAGTACTATTTATGTGTACGGTACTATTCATACATACGGGTACTATTCATATGTATGGTACTATTAATGTATGGGTACTATTTACGTGAAATAGTGAGTGCTAAATTCTGTTTGTGATCGAAGCAATGGCAGCAAAATTTGAGATTGAGAAGTTCAATGAGAGTAACTTCTCATTGTAGAAGTTGAAGATAAAGGCAATCTTGAGGAAAGATAATTGTCTGGAAGCCATTAACGAACAGCCAGGTGGAGTCACAAATGAAAAGTGGAACGAGATGGACGGGAATGTTGTAGCTAATCTTCACCTAGCTTTAGCTGAAGTAGTATTATCCATCATAAAGGAAAAGAAGACTACAAAGGAAATATGGGATCATCTCACAAAATTGTACGAGGCCAAATCACTTCACAACAAAATTTTTCTGAAGAGAAAACTATACATTTTACGCATGACAGAATCCACTTCGGTGATGGAGCACTTAAATACTTTAAACACTATATTTTCCTAACTCACATCATTGGGGCATACGATAGAGATAAATGAACGTGCGGAACTTCTACTCCAAAATCTACAGATTCGTATGATAAACTCATCATTAATTTAACAAACAACACAGACACTCTAGTCTTCGACAATATTGCAACTGTTATTCTGGAAGAAGAGAGTCAGCGCAAAAGTAAGGAAGACAAGCTGGCAACTTCGCAACAAGCGGAGGTGTTGGCGGTGACGAGAGGAAGATCAATAGAACGTAACTCAAGTGGGAGTCATAGTCATGGTAGATCAAAATCCAGGAGTAAGAAGAATTTCAAGTGCTATAATTGTGGCAAAAAAGGGCACCTCAAAAAGGATTGTTGGAATCTAAATAAGAAAGATTATATTCCTCAAGGAAATGCAGCAAATACTTCAGATGGTGGAGGTGCAGTGGTGTGTGAAGTAGCAACGACTATTAGAGGTAAGAGAAGATTTATTGATGTATGGCTTCTCGATTCAGCGGCTATTTTTCATATGACCTATCGAAGAGAATGGTTCCATCAGTATGAATCTGTCTCTAGGGGATCTTTGTATAGCTGTAATGATCAAGCTCTAAAGATCGTTGGTATGGGCACCATCAAGCTAAAGATGTATGATAGGACAACTCAAACTATTGAAAAAGTGTGACATGTAGAGGGCCTGAAGAAGAATCTATTGTCTGTAGGACAATTGGATGATCTCGGTTTCGGATTTGAGATTTAAAACAAGATCATAAAATTGATTAAAGGAGCGTTATCATTTATAAAAGTAGAGAGGATTGTTGCAAATCTGTACATACTGAAGGGAGTAACTTTGGCATCTGTTGCGATGACTAGTCCAGACCACAAATCTGTAATGACATGGCATAGAAAGCTTGGACATATGTCAAAACAAGGAATGAAGATACTTTCAGAGAAGAATCTACTTCCAGGTCTCACAAAGGTATCACTACCCTTCTGTGAGCATTGCATTGTGAGTAAGCAATATCGATTGAAGTTCAACACATCAAAGTTCAGAAGCAAAGAAATTCTAGAATTGATTCACTCTGATGTATGGCAAGCACCAATTACGTCTCTAGGAGGAGCAAATTTCTTTGTATCATTCATTGATGATTACTCGAGGAGAGTTGGGTGTTTCCTATCAAGAAGAAGGTAGATGTGTTTCCAACTTTCAAATTTTACAAAGCACGGGTGGAACTCGAATCTGGTAAGAAGATCAAGTGTTTACGCTCAGATAATGGAGGCGAATATATTGGGAAAGAATTTGATGAATTTTTCAAGAAAGAAGGCATCAAAAGGCAGTTCACGACGGTATACACTCCTCAACAGAATGGAGTAGCAGAGAGGATGAATAGAACTCTGTTGAAAAGAACAAGAGTGATGATGAGAACTGCAAGCTTAGATAAGAAATTCTGGGCAGAAGTAGTTAATATCGCCTGTTATGTAGTGAATCGAGCTCTATTAACTTCAATTGAGTTGAAGAAATCGATGAAAATGTGGACAGGTAAACCAGTGAATTATTCTAACCTTCATATATTTGGAAGTCCAATCTATGTGAAGTTTAATGCTCAATAAACTACAAAGTTGGATCCAAAATTCAGAAGATGCATTTTTTTAGGGTATGCTGAAGGTGTGAAGGGGTATCGTCTGTGGGATCCCACTGCCCATATGATTGTTATTAGCAGGGATGTTATCTTCATAGAAGATAAGGATCAAGAGCAAGCAAAAAATGTTGACACTGTATAAGAGAATCTAGAAACTACAACAGTACAAGTGGATCGGGAAGTTGATCAAAATGATTCTTCTGAAGCTGCACCAGAGCACGAGGAGCAAGAACCAGTTGAATATGATGTTCCAGATACTCGGAGATCAACTCGCATAAGAAGAAATCTGAGCTGGCACTCAGATTATATTATGGAAAGCAATATTACATATTGTCTTTTAATTGAGGACGGAGAGCCATCAACTCTTCAAGAAGCAATGACTAGTTCAGATGCATCTCAGTGGATGGTAGCAATGCAGGAAGAAGTTGAAGCTCTACATAAGAATAAGACATGGGAGATGATATCACTACCATCAAGAAGACAGCCTATTGGCAATAAATGGGTTTACAAGATCAAGTGGAGTGGTGATGATCAAGTAGAGCGATATCGTACTAGATTGGTAGTAAAAGGATATGCTCGTAAAGAAGGTATTGATTTTAACGAAATATTTTCTCTTGTGGTTCGACTCACTACAGTTCTAGTAGTTCAGGCAATGTGTGCTATATGTGACTTGTATCTTGAGCAGTTAGGTGTGAAAATTGCATTTCTTTATGGAGATCTTAAAGAAGAAATTTATATGCTCCAACCAAAAGGTTTTGAAGAAAAAGGGAAAGAGAACTTAGTTTGTTAGTTGAACACATCTCTATATGGTTTAAAGCAGGCCCCGAGGTGTTGGTATAAAAGATTTGATTCCTTCATCACGAGTCTTGGATATAGCAGACTAAATGCAGACCCTTGTGCATATTTCAAGAGGTTTGAAAAAGATGATTTTATAGTCTTGCTATTGTATGTAGATGACATGTTGGTAGCAGACCCCAATAATAATTTTATCAAAGAATTGAAGGCACAATTAGCTAGGGAATTTGAAATGAAGGACTTGGGACTAGCAAACAAGATTCTAGGGATGCAAATTCACCGAGACAGAAATAATAGGAAGATTTGGCTTTCTCAAAAGAATTATTTGAAGAAGATCTTGCGGCGATTCAACATGTAAGATTGTAAGTCAATTTATACCCCTCTTCCTGTTAATTTCAAGTTATCCTCAAGTATGAGTCCTAGAAATGAAGAAGAGAGGATGGAGATGTCTCGAGTACCGTATGCATTAGTAGTGGGGAGCCTAATGTTTGCTATGATTTGTACAAGACTAGGCATTGCACATGCAGTGGGAGTAGTTAGTAGATACATGACGAATCCTGGTCGAGGACATTGCAATACTGTCAAGAGGATTCTCAGATATATCAAAGAAATCTCAGATGTTGCATTATATTATGGAGGATCAGATTTTACTATCAAAGGATATGTTGATGCTGATTATGCAATTGATCTTGATAAAAGTAAATATACTACAGGATATGTGTTTACACTAGCTAAATGAGTTGTGAGCTGGGTTTCAAAATTGCAGTCAGTTGTGGCTACGTCAACAACAGAAGCAGAACATGTAGCAGCTACATAAGCTTGGAAAGAAGCAGTGTGATTGAAGATGTTGTTGGAAGAACTTGGGAATAAGCAAGAGAATATTACTCTATATTATGACAGTCAGAGTGCTTTGCATCTTGGAAAAAATCCAGCATTTCATTCAAAAACAAAACATATCCAAGTTCAATATCATTTCGTTCATAAGAAAGTGGAAGAAGGAACGGTGGACATACAGAAATTCAGACAATAGATAACCTGGAAGATTTTATGATAAAAGCAATCAATGATGACAAGTTTATGTGGTGTCGATCCTTGTGTGGCCTGACAAAGATGTAAGAAACATGAAGCGGCGAGGTAGAAAGAATAGTGTGAAGATCTGATTAACTTTCAATCAAATCTTCAAGTGGGAGAATTGTCAAAAATGGTAAGCACCGTTTTTGAAACCCACAAAAGTTGACAAGAAAAATAAAGGATAGATGGATTTGGCCAGTTATCCCACATCAGGAGATAAAGAGATGAAGAGAGCAAGCATAGCAAGAAGTAGAAAGAAAGAAAGTGAGGTGAAAGAGAAAGTGAGAGACAAAAATATTTGTATATTTTTATGAGTCCAGTTTTTCCTTGTAACCATCCAATTTTTCTCAATTTTCTCAATAGTAAAATTCTTCTATCATTGTCCGTAGTTTTTACCCTAATTTGAGAGTTTTCTACATAAAATCTATATATTCATTACTATTTCTTCAGTCCTATTTAGCTACGAACTTGCTCTAATCCGGTCAATTTTCAGAACAATTATAACATGAGACCTTTTTGTCTAAGAAGGAGTAAATGTTAGCTTAAAACTCCAAAGTTTATTTCTCGCTTCTACATTGTCGAGGCATCTTCTTAGAAGTATTTTTTTCTTATTTTTATTTTCCCTTGGGCAAAGGGTAAAAAAATTGCAGAATTTATCATAAAAATACCCGAAAGCTGAAATAGTTTTGTCTATATTTTTAGTTAGTTTTGGTCCCTCAAACGTTGTTAATGTCATCAACCTTATTTTTAGTTAGTTGAGGGAAAAAGGGACAGTTAGAATAGTTTCTGGAACTTGTTCAGCTGAAGTACATAACATGATACAGTTCGATTCTAAACTGGTTAGGGAGTGTATGCTGAAGTATATGGTTCTCCCAATAATCCATTCTCAAGAAACGAAGATTACCAGTTTGACTCGTGTTTCAAATCTCCAGAGTTTGCTTGCTCTTGACCTTTGGTTTTTGTTGAAATTGCGACTGAATAACAGTTTTATACCGTCTGGATGCGAACTGCAGCACTTCCCACTCTTAGAAAGCTGTATGGGAAGATAGAGGATGATCTTATGCCAAATGATCTGATTGGAGAACAACTACTATACTAAACTTACAGTTTCAGTGGCAAGAAAGAAGCTACTATCCTTGTACACCGCCTATATGTGCATATAAAAGAGAGATCCTATTTGGCTAGTCCTTTGATGGTTTTTGAGATAGCTGAGTTTACAATATTGATTTTAGATTTATATCTCGTGTTATGTGGTTTAAGGCGGCTTGGAGATCCTTTTTAAAAGTCTGGATTCTTCCATAGAAGATTTGGATTAATAAACTGTGCATAAGACTCTAGACGGTGTTTGATGTAACCGCAAGATTTCAGTAACAGAAACTTTGAACCAACGGGTACTGTATACTGCTGGATGTTGTTTGCTTGGGAAATAGAGTCATGGACATTATATAAGCTGCTGCTGCAGAGTAATTCTCGTATGTTTTAAAGGCATATGAATTCTAACCAAAAGTAAAATTAGTACAAAACTATGTCATTCATATTACTCTCAATAATACGTTTGAAAGATACGTGCCTTCTTGGTAGGATGGATCAATTGGATGGTCAGAAGCTGCTCCTGCGTGTCGAACAACAGTCACTTTCCTTCCTGCCATTGATGCAGCCTTCTGTCCATTGAAAAACTTAAGGAGTTAGTAATAAAGCATCACCAGCTGGCTAATGTAGATAACATTTACTTTTCCCATCTGAGTTTATGGTTGCTTTAATTCGAATAAAACGAATTCAGGAATTTACATTTAAACAATACCCACGGTAATTATGGAGCTGATGATGGAAAGGCGATTTGATAAAAACAAGTTATATACAAAATCTAGAGCTGCTGAAAATTTATTGTATGCTGGAATCTAGGATTTCAGATCTGAGCTTCATATAATAAAAAGTTATAAAAAATACATATGAGAATCACTTATATAGGATTTGTAGAGAGCAATAACTGCACCTTGAATCAAAACAAATAAAACTATTCAAATATCATTTTTGGAATCTGAGATCGCTTAAAATATAAGAATCCTAGATAGACTAGCTCTCACGGATCAAAAAGTAGTCTATTTTATTCATTGAGCATTGGAATATAAAAAACATAATTGAAGTCCTCAATCTCTAATACACAAGGAACAGAAATTCCAGCTTAATACTTATTCGAAGACATGATGTTGAGAGACTAGAGCTCATATAAAAAAGGGAAACAACAAAGACATGGTATTAAATATTCAAAGACTAGGAGATTAACTATTTTTGAGATAAACAAAAGTGAAACTAGAATTGAGATGGACAAAAGCCTGGACTAGGATGAGATTAGACAAAAGAGTCAATTAGAACAAAAGTCTTTGATATCATGACAACTTTTAGCCTGAAAATCCTGTCTTTTCTTGATGGAGAACTCTCAGTGAAAATGGAATTCATCCTTTGTTTTTTCCTTTCCATTCATTCGGATCTTTTCCGTTTCGTCGATTTTGTCCGGATCCTCCTTTTCTTCCGAAAAAAAGGGAAGAATTGTATACAAAGTGCATGGTAAATTTCAAGCCTTAAAAATAGCTAAATTATCATATACATATTTATCTAAAACATATAGATCCTACTCAAGGAAAGATTTTCAAATCTATAGCTATAAAAAAGGCACATAATCTGCTTCTGATGAGGCATAAAATCAACCTTTGATAGAGGTGTATTAATGCATAACCAAAACTGGAACCAATTCCTTAGCCATAATTGACAAACCAATGTCATTGACATAAACAAACAAGACGAATTCACTACCTAACATAGGGACAAGATGCCAACCTATGACCTTACTCTAATTGGATGTGATGTCAAACCATCTAAATCCATCTTGGATTTATCAAGTACATTATGGCATATCACACATGTCAAATAGGGCCTAAATGTACTGCAGGAGGAACAACACTTTTAGCTCACTAAATACATGAAAAGATATTAGCATCACTATTCAATATTTTGTACTTTCTTTCATATCTTACAACAATTATACATCATTAACTAACAACATTTCAAACTAAAGGAGAATTGAGGGCAAACGCATAAACATTCAAACAGAAGCCGTATAATTAATGACTAAAAGGCAATATTAATGGCCTTCTGTGATTCCCACCAAATGGAGCATGGGTAGTTGTCTCATTTAGACAACAATAATGCAGATATAGCTGAAAATACTACTTGCCTGTAGGACATTCAAGAACATTCCACTCTGGGTCATTGCTCCAGAACATGAACAAGTCATGAGAAGACCACCCCTCTTCGTCAATTTCATAGCTAAAGAGTTCAACCTTTTGTACATGCCTGATGCATTTTGCAAAACCTAAGTAACAAGAGTCACAATATTATGGAGCAAAGATAAGTACAACACCAAAGCAACAGGCCATATGCCTAGGCAAGAGAAAAAAGGCAACATGATTATCACAATCACAAAGATGAGGAACATTCAAATGGCATCAGAGTGTTTAGAAGTGAGGTAAACAAAGATTCTTTTGAACTACATATCAAGAATACGACATTTTCCAATGTGACATCAATGGAATATCTCCACACAGCTACAAAAGTGAAGAACACTATCTTCAATCAACAATGCTAAATTAGTAAGTCTACAAATTGAGCGATAACCACATATTACAGATGCTAAGGGAAATAGGTTATCACCTAATGAAATCTTCTAAATAGGATTGGAGACTACTATATATAAAAGAATTATTAGATAGCTGACTAATGTGCAAGCTACAAAAAAAAATTCCTTAAACATGAGTATGCCTTAACTAATACCAAGTTAACAATACAAACTTTTATGTTTTTATTTGTGCATAGCATGCTAGAAGCTACGTAAGGAAACTAGCCAATCTCAAACAATTGCATATTAGGTTAAACTAGTGAGATTTTTCTGTACTAATTTTTACTCAACATAAGTTCTATTGCGCAAGATTGTAAATACATGTTATGATACCTTCTTATTTGGAGCTAATTTAGGAGGATCCAAAATAACTATATCCCATGATTCTTTTCTTGAAAGTGCATCCTTCATGAATTCTGTTACATCTTCCCTCACGAAAGATATTTTTCTTGGATCAAGGTTATTAAGATTAATATTCTCTTTCGCAAGCTCCACAGCAGGACATGATGAATCAACACCTGAAATTTAGGAAGTTATTTAATTAGTGTTGATAATACATGGAATTTCTAGATAAACTATTTTTAGTAAATTAAGAAACTTTAGAGCAATTAATTTAAACACAAATAGAGAAGGATTAATATGACGGGTTTTTAATACAAAATTTCACCTTCAGTGGAAAGAAAGCAACCATACTTTCTTTATTTTTTGCTTTTTCCCGTTTCGTAGTTCAAGTAGCTCCAACGAAGAATATCAAATTGATATGTATACTTAAAAAATGGAACTTATAATTCATATCATGATATAATAAAACCGATAATAGTTCCTTTCTAGTTCCCAAGCCATAAATAACAGTAGTTAGCACAAACAGTTTGCTTTTTCATCATTTCTATAGAATTTGATTAACCTTCATTTATCTAGTTTTTCTTGGATCTACTTTTACTGAAATTCCCACAATTAGCTTTCAAGGTTCAAATTTAACAAGCATTAGATATAAGGTATATACACAAAAATTAGTATATATTGGAATTAAAAAAAAGGAAACATAAATGGACCAGATAATCCTGCAATTCTCCATATGTCATCCTTGGTTAGAGCAATGAGGTTACAAAAAGGAAATGCAATTGCTCTTAATTAATGCAAATGCTTGGTGGCAATAGCTTCTTCCCCAATTTTGTAGTTGAATATCCTCTAGCAAAGTGTTGTTCTAAACATCAAATTTTGTATATTCTAAGCAGTAACAATATATTTTCTTCTACAAATTTACATGAACAGAACTAACTTCCTATTCAATCTCATAAAAAAATGTTAATGATGAAAGAAGAAAAGGATAGCAATGTAATGCATCAACTCTATTTCAGTTGTACAAGTTCGCTGAACAAGGAGAAACCGAATAAGGAAAGTTAACAACAAACTAATACCTGTGACATTTATGGCACCTCCATGTGCTGCATTAAGAGCAAAGCCACCACTATAACAACAAAGGTCAAGAACTTTCTGATCTCTTGAAATTGTGGATAAGAAGTGTCGATTCTCTCGTTGATCAGCATAAAATCCAGTCTTCTGGCCCACCAATGAAATTGCATAAGAAATACCATTCTCAACAACCTTGAATATACAAATTAAGAAGGAATCAGTTGTAGTTCATGCACTAGAGAATTCAACAAGGAATTAGATAGCATTTTATGGAAATAGGTTTCAATAGGCAACATATTGTAATACCATGAGACATAAACTCAGAAAAATATTAGCAATAAAAAGCATGAAACTCATTGGCCTACTATCATTTATCCTTTTTACATCACAATTAACTGTTATGTAAACTACAATGAGTTATTAATGGACCTCAAACAAACAACGTCATATGTCTAAATGGAAATAAAACACAACTGCATTAAAGAAAAAAGTTGAAGTATAAATCATAATGAAAATGAATTTGATCGATCATAAACACATAAATGGAAACATACCTAATTAGGAGAAAAAAAATTGTAAATTTGTGCAACAAAAGTGGCATTGGCATCATCACAAGCATATCATGCTATTGGTAAATTACAATTAATTGTGCAAATGTTGCCATGTAGTTTCAATGGTGTATTCTACCTTTATTCTTTCAGAAAAAGTTGATGCATGCCTTTCTACCAAATCTGACAAATCCACTCCTTCTTCCTTTAAAATTTCAATTGATGGCCTCCAGTTTATATGGGTAACTTCCTCAATTCTACTAATGTAAGCCTCAATTTCTTGTTTGTACTTTTCAACCCAAGCGGCAGATGATGCAATCACAGCTAAATCTCCAAAAACATCAACAATTAATCCAGACAACCTGCAATGAGGTATTGGCATGCAAATGGAAGACCAAGCAGATTAGTATGTACAACATAGTGAAGTCTTTGATATTCACCAGTGTAGCAATATTGTGCATTACATATGATAGTTCTAATGTAAGTATCACTAGACATATACATCAAGAATTAGATAGCCCAACATTCAACAGTAAGGGTCATTGTTCTACTTAAGGTCATCTACTAGTGACAATTCAACTTTGATTAATATCTAGAAGGTGCCATAAATCGATTCAGGAACTAGATTGCATTAACATACATGTCCATTTTGAGAAATATGCATGTATCTGTACATCATAAAACACCTAGACCTAACATTTTAAAAAGTGAAATAAGAATCAGGTTAGTTATACATAGATCACTTGTGGTTTGTGTAAGTGCAAAGTAATACTAGGTGGTTTCAATTCATTTTAAAACCCTCTATCGTATTGAAAATTTTAATCAACTCCATTAAAAACAAAAATCATTGGTGCAAGTTCACACGAGATGAAGTTTGAGTATGAAGGAGACAATGCTATGACAAATATCTTGTTTTACAATTAATGATCAATAAACTTTACAATTTTATAGGTGAAATTTGTTAAAATATAAACAATAGGACTAGGGTTAAATTGTTATAACTGGAAATTTTACTTAGCTGTACAAAACACATGAAGTCCCTTGTGTATGCAATAGGTAGCAACTTGAAATATAAAGTACCTGTCTCCTTCACTATTGACAAGGCGATATGCATTTGTATGGGTAGATGGTAGACCTAATCTCCTACGCAACTTGACAGCTGCTTCAATTCTTGTTTCAAGAAGTTTCACCATGTTCAACGCACAAGATGGATCTCTAAATGGCATGCATAAAGAACTGAGTACCCTTATAAAGAAACAAAAGAAATGGGCAAGCTTATGCTAATTACACACCTTGTAGCTTCATCTTCAAGCTGCATAAGCCTAACACAAAACATTGACATTGAATTGTATAAACCCCATCCAATAGGTTTCTCTGTCCCATCAGTGACCAACACAATATCCCCAATTTTAGGTGGTGGTTTACCAATTATTCTATCAACGGCTCCACTGTAAACCATTGGGTTTCCCTCCTTAAAAATATGTGTCTTCCCCTTTTTTAGTACAACCTTTGGTAGACCTGCTCAAACCAAACCTAAAAAGAAAACTTGACAATCACAGTAGATCTAATAAATAGTAACAACATATTTCCAGTTGATGTTCTTTACTACTTTTTCTTCAAATGACAACATATAAGACACAAATATTTGTGAAATAACCAATTAAATGCAATCTATGGGCAAATAAACATTTAAAGGAAAGTCCTCCATATTTTTACTTGTAATATTTTCCCGTTAATGGAATTATCAATTACCAAAAGAAAAAAAAATCTGTCATATTTCACTATTTTCGAAGTAATGTCCAATAAATCGAAAGAAGCTATAAATCAACCATGTATAACAACCAAGTGAACGAGCTGCACATTTTAAGGATGGTACCGCATCATCAAATAAGAAGTGACTTATCTTTAAACCCTAAGACAACTACTGTACATCTCCAAAGAAGCAACTTCACCATATAACAAATCTAGCATTTGCTTACCAATGCATTCCTTCTATACTCTTTGATAAAAATATTGGAAATAGCACAACCAGTGCTCCAAAAAAGAACTTATCAGAAAGTGTTGACAAAGAAATGCATTTTGGCAATAAAATTTCAGCAGGAATCAGATAGCACCAATAACTGAATGATTAAACAATTATATCTTTATAACTATAGTAGACCTAGCAATTCAAATATGCTTACCGACATTGTTGTTATGATAGACGGCATGAACATCAGCAAATTGCTTGAGTTCAATTATTGGGATTTTAGTCAGCAACTTCTTTTTTCGTTTCTACTAGAAAGAAATCTAAACTTTAAATACCCCCTTTATCTTTGAAGAATAGGAAGGAAAAAATATTGAAACGCAAAATTAAGGGGACCCAATAGCGCCAGAGCACATAATGTGAATAAAACGAAAAAAAAATAAAAAAATTTGAGATCTAAGCAAAGAGATCACAGAGCGAGAAGAGGAAGTGACCTCTAGGCTGAGAAGAAGCAATCTGTTGAAGATGAGAGGGGGAGGCAGATGGCAATGAAGAGTGAGGAAGTAACATCATGAAGCGCGCGGGAAGCTTCATCTCCTGCATGTGCAAGTTATGAAACTTGCTAACACTTCCTTAGCTTGGTTTCTGTATTTTAAAAAACAAAAAATTAAATTATTAATTCCAAACTAATTTTATTTATTAATTAAATAAGTAATTTTAGTTTAATCTTTAATATAATAGTTATTAATTAAATTAATAATATTTATTAAAAATAAATAAATAAATTTGTAAATTTTTACTGATAAATAAATAATACTTTAATATTCATTTTAATGATTAAAACTATTTATAATTAAGTATTTATTATTCAAAATTGTAAAGATATTTATTAAATGAAAACATTTTCAGCAAAACCAAATAAAAGTAAATGAATATTGATTAATCAAGATGACAATATCTGGGCAATGGAGTAAAATTGGCAAGTAGTCTTTTTTTGAAATTTTAAAAAATTAAATTACTCAAGAAATAAATCCACACTATACAATCCATCCAAACGGAAAAACAAATCACACAATCGGTGGAGCCACCGAAACCTCAACAGATAACATCCCAAAACCAACACCTACTAAAGTCTAAATATGCCATCGCTGTCTCATTTCCAAGCTAATAACCCCATGCTGACCAGTTACAATGAGAACCTCACGTATCACATTAACGATACTATCAGCTAACTCATACTTAGGGCGCTCCTGATGTTTATAAATCCTGCAGTTTCTCTCCCTCCATAAGTGGTAAATTACCATCTGAAAAGCTGTCCGTAAAATGACACTATCTGGCCTCACGGTACGAGTACCCCGAATAAGATCCTGCAACACCTCCGACCATATATAGGAAGACTGAGTCCATCCAAGCAAATGCAAAATGCGACTCCAAACTACTTTAGAATACTCACATGCAAAGAACAGGTGATCTCGACTCTCCTCAGCTAAGTTACACAACACACAGATGGGGTCGAAACTACCAAACCATCGATCTTTCGTTCTTAATCTGTTTTTAATAACCAGCCACAGAAAAAAAGGCAGCACGGGGACTTGCAACTTTCTGCCACACCAAGTCCGCCCAATTGACCTCCTCCGGCCATATTCGACCAATGCCATGGGCTGATCGAGTCATGAAAACGCCATTACGGTTGATAGTCCACCTCGGATAGTCCTGAGCTGAACAAAGAACCACATTAGTAAGGTAACTATCAAGAGTATGGCCATACCTACAATTTGGCGAGAGAGCCCTCCACCTCACTACCCAATCAACTGTAGCCTCCTTAGGCAGCCGGTTTCTGAACCTCGACAAATCATTTCTCATCCAAAGAGGGCTCAAGCAATTCCAATTATCAAACCAGAAATTTACTGTCTCCCCACTCCTAACTTGCCATTTTATAAAAGGAAAGATCAGCTCTCGCACTTGCAACAAATTCTTGAATAGCCAAGACTGGTCATTCCTCAACTGTGTCTGCCAAAAACTTTATCCGTTGAGTCGATAAATTTGCACCCACTTGACCCACAAGGCTTCTTTATCCACGAATAACCTCCAAATACGCTTCATCAGCAAAACTCGTTGCATCTGAGTAATTGAAATGATACCCAAACCCCCTAGTTTCTTAGGCACCACTATCTCGCTCCATTTAACTTTAGCCCCTTTACATGTACCATGTTTGCCTGTCCACAAAAAGGCTTTCAAGATCCTTTCCATTTCTTTGATAACCCGCTTCGGAATAGCCATATGAGCTACCCAGTGGATGTGCATGCTATTCAAAACGGACACAATCAAGGTAGTTCTCGCAGCAAAAGAAAGAAACCTATTTTGCCAAGCTTCTATTCAATTCCTCAGCCTTTCCAGCAAAGGAAGGAAATCCGAATACTTAGGCTTACCCAATGTGATCGGGACACCCAAATATTTAAACGGTGGTTCTTGAAGAGACAGCCCCGAGACCCCGCTCAGTTGATCCCTATTGCCAACATCGGAGGAGATAGATATACCACTCTTCTGCACATTAATTTCCATGCCCGACCACCTAGAGAATAATTCCATCAAGTTTAACATCCTTGCAATCACCTGAGAATTAGCCTGACACAACAAAATCACATCGGAGGAAAATAATTGGCAAGTAGTCTTGATTGGTGGTTAGTCTTTACCGTTACGGTGTGGTGGCTATGGACTCGACGGTGTCGTTTTAGTTTGGCGCCTGATGAAGTGGTCATTGATGTCGATTCTAATGTCTCCACATTTGGGCAACACGTGAATTACAAGTTTTGTTTCTAAGCATAAGGGGGTGTGCCCCCGACTAACTATATAAGTTGGAGGAAAGCTAGTTTCCTCCACCTATGCATGCTGTCAAACTTAATATGGATGGGGCAGCCCGAGACAACTGTTGATAAGTTTTTTTGGAATAATAGAAAAACTATTCACGTCGTAAGTTATTAATTCAATAGATGAAGACGCGGAGAATAGAGAGAGAAAAACACACAGAATCGCAGAGATTTAGAGAGTAACAAACATTTTCATTTTGTTTTGGCATATTCGTGTATTCATTACAGATTCCTTTAATACGTGTGATTCACTGCTCAGTATGCGTTAGTATACGCTTACAACCATGAGTCTTATTTAAACATTGCGTTAAAAGAAATTCAAAGCGAGTTTCCGTTGCTTCTCGCGTTAACGTCTTCTTCCTCATTTGATTATGCAACAATTCCCTTCTCTTTAACGTCCTTGTCTATCAAGTTAACTTCCGGAAAGCATTTTTGGAGGTCAAATAAGAATTCCCATGTCGCTCCGGTGTTCTCACCATCCGACCATTGAATTAACCATTGAGTGACTGCACAATTGTTTCTTCTTTTTATGCATTGGTCCAGCACTGCTATTGGTATTTGTTTTACCGAAGTGAGGAATTTCGGTAAGGCTGAAGAAATGTTGCCTTGCTCCGTATGTGTGTTCTTAAGTTGCGAAACATGAAACACGGGGTGTATTGCAGTCTCTAATGGAAGCTCCAACTTGTATGCCACCTTCCCAACACGTTGAATCACCTTGTATGAATCGTAATATAGGGGTGACAACTTCTAGTTTCTTTTTTTAAGAAGAGAATGTTGCTTATAAGGCTGTAATTTCAACAACACCAACTTGCCAACCTTAAATTCACGTTCTGATCTCTTGGAGTCCACATATTGCTTCATTCGATTTTGGGCCTATTGTAAGTGAAATCTTATGACGCTGGTCATCGCCTCCCTTTTCTACAAAATTTGATTGACTTCTAGCACCTTGGAGTCCGCTGCGATATAAGGCGTATAGATCAGTGGTGGATATCCATACAAAGCTTTAAATGGAGTAGAATTAATGGAAGGCCGATAGGTTGTGTTATACCACCACTTAGCCAGAGGTATCCATTCCTGTCATTTTTTAGGTGTCTTACAACAAAAACACCATAGACAAGTTTCGAGAATCTTATTAACTGCTTCCATCTGACCGTCTATCTGTGGGTGGCAGGCGATGGAATATTTCAGCTTAACTCCTTGCAAGCATAAGAGCTCTTGCCAAAACTTACATAAAAATACGGGATCTCTATCATTGATAATCGATTCTGGTATTCCATGTAGTTCGAACACATTATGGAGGAATACTTCTGCAATGTCACAAGCAGAATAGGGATTTTTAATAGGAATGAAATGAGACTATTTCGTAAATCAATCCACCACTACTAAAATAAATGACTTCCCCTTCGACATCGATAGCCTTTCCACAAAATCGACACTTACCTCCTTCTAACTACCTTATGGAACTTTAACTGGTTGCACAGACCAAGATAAGCAGAACTATTATATTTGTTCCTCTAGTAACTCATGCATAGCTGTATATAGGCTCAAACATCCCTATACATTCCTTTCTAGAAAAACATGTTCTGTAGCTTCTTTAGTGTAGCTACTACCCCTATATGACCTCCCATGGCGTCATCATGGCTAATTCCAGTGATTTGCTAACAGAGTTTCTTACTTGCTCCTACCACCAACCTCCCCTTCCATCTCAATAACCCATCCTTCCACTCATAAACACTAGACTTCATATTGGCTGATTCCAATGTTCTGATGATGTCTTGAATTCCTTGATCTTGTTGCCAACTCTGTTTAATTTCTTCCAACAGTCCGCCTTGTATCTGTGTCACAGACAATATCAACATTTGTGCACTGGTAATTCTGGAGAGAGCATCAGCAGCTGCATTCTCTTTCCCACTGCGGTAATGCACTTTGAAGTCATACCCCAGAAGTTTTGGTAGCTATGATTGTTGAAAAGGTGTAGAGAAATGTTGCTCTAGTAGGTATTTAAGACTCCGATGGTCAGTTCAAACAACAAATGGTTTAAGGCTCAGATAGTGATGCCTGTGTTTAATTGCTCTGATCACAGCCAAAATCTCCTTTTCATAAGTAGATAAACTATGATGCCTGCGAGCTAACAATTTACTGAGGAAGGCAATGGGATGTCCTTCCTATTGTAACACTGCCACGATTCCCTGTCCACTTGCATCAGCCTCAACCATGAAATTTTTTGAAAATTCCGATAATGCCAGCACTAGATCCACCACAATTGCTTCGTTTTATCTCCCGAAGGTTGTCTGCTCTTTTTGGCTCCATTCCAAGTGGGTTATTCGTTCCTTCTTAAGCATCTTTGTCAAAGGTTTAGCTATCATCCATACACTTTAATGAACCTTCTATAATAGCCCGTGATCTTCAGAAATCCTCTCAATTCCTTAATTCCTTTTAGTTCAGTTCATTCCTCAATCGTCGTGACCTTCCAGAAGTCTGCTGCTACCCTTCATTCCGAAATTGTATATCCCAAATATTCCACTTGATGCACCCCAAATACACATTTGTTCACTCGTAAGAATAATTGGTTATCCTTTAATGTCTGGAAAGCCACCGAAATGTGTTCTATATGCAATGGTAATGATGAATTGTAAATTAATATATCATTGAAAAACACCAACATAAAATGACGCAAGTATACTAAACAATTCATTCATCAATCTCTAAAATGTTGAAGGAGCATTTGTTAAATCGAAGGGCATGACCAGAATTCATAGTGCCCTTCGTGTGTTTTGAAATCCATCTTTGGAATGTCAACCTCTTGCATCTGAATTTGGTGGTATCCCAAACATAGGTCCAATTTGGTGAACCAACTAGCACCGTGTACCTCATCTAGCAACTCTTCAATGATTGGTATTGAAAATTTATCCTTGACAATGTGCTTGTTTAACTCATGGTAATCCACAAACATACGCCAAGAGTTGTCCTTCTTCTTGATAAGGACCACAGGAGATGCATAAGGCCCGTAACTATGGTGAATGAATCCCTGCTTCAAGAGTCCCAACACAGATTGCTCTATTACATCCTTTTGCATCCCTGAATATCAATAAGGGTGCACATGATGGTATCGACTCCGTCCTTCAATTTAATTTGATGATTGTGCTTGTGGTCCGGTGGAAGTTGATTAAGTTCTTGAAACACCTCTACATACTTAGACAAAACAGTGTTAATCTCGTCAAAGGCGCTCCCCTACTCGTCCATTATTCTCATCTGTTGCAACTGATACTCGATAGGAATCGTCAGTTGCATCATCAATAGTTAGCTGTTGGTTGAATGTCGCAGAGTCTTCTAGAACTCCTTGCGTGAAATGACTCGAGGTCTCCCTTTTAAGTTTCCTTGCAGCGTTATTATGCGTCCTTTCCAATTAAACATCATTGTTCTATCCTTAAAGTTACACAGTACATCGTCTAGACCAACTAGCCACTGAACTCCTAAGATGACGTCGCACCCCTAGTGACAGCACCAACGCGTCCATGGTAAACTATGTCCCTTGCATCGTCTAGACAAAATTCTTATAACACTACCTACATTCGAGCTACAGTCTCCCTCCTATCGTGATGGAAACTGGCTCAATTTCTTAAAGCTCACAGCCCCCCTTCCTAACTACAGTAGTGTCCACAAAATTATGCATACTTCCATTATCAACCAAGATGAGAATTCGTTGTCGCTGATGCATCCCCACTAACCTCATCTTTTTTAACTCTACCTCTTCTGACAATCCTAACATAGCTTGCATAGACACTATCGGACATTCTTCTTCACCGAACCCTTCTTCACTCTCTTCCTCCTCCTATTCCGATGATGTCTTCCCATTATTGTCCTCTCCCAATATTACATAAAATTGAAGATGTTGCTTTTTGCATTTATGGCCCAAGTTGTATTTCTTGTCACACCAAAAACATAGACCTTTTGCTCTTTTCTTATCGAAATCGCTATTACTGATGGGTTTTGAAGGCTTAAAGGATCTTACTGATGGTGAACGGAACGTTGAAGAAAGTGTGGGTAAGATTCCTTCTATGCTGGGACCTTAATTAATGGTGGTTGGTTGTGACGATTTTGGGGTTGAATTCAAATGACCTCCAGTACTCGTGTTCCTGGTTACGTTGGTTTGATTAAGCATCGTACTACCCGTTGATAACATGATCACCTCTTTCTTTCGAGCTAATGTATATGCCTAGTGCAGAGAACGTGGTTCGTGCAACTTCACTGTAACCCCGATCTCAGTCTTCAATCCTTTAATAAAAAAATCCAACCAAAACTCTTATGGTAACAAAAGTCTATTGGAATGACGATCGAACTGGGTGCAGTAGTCTAATACCGTTCCCATATGCTTCAAATGCTTAAAATCCCCCACTGGATCATCAAACATCTCCACATCGAACCGTTGTTTAATAGCCTTTATGAACTCATCCCAATCATCCACCTCAGTTTTATTACGATTCCTAATATATAGTCGATACCACTCTTGTGCTCGTCCATCCATGTGTAGAATTGCAATATTCACCTTCATCCTTTCGGAAGTGTGATCTAGTTGAAAAAATTGTTTGCAACATTACAACCATAACTTAACATTGTCACTATTAAACAAAGGAAATTCGATTCTACTCAACCTCATCAGTGGAGTATTCTCCTCTGTCTCTTGTCACGAATGGCTACTCAGGAATGTTGGTTCCGTCAATCCAAGTTCGCCCTGATGTCTCGCCCCTTGCAGAAGTATGGTTCTTAGTTCCATCATTTCCTTTTCTACCTTCTTTGTCCTATTTTGAAAATTTGACAATATGCACTCACTCTTATCTTGGGATTCCAGCAACATTTTTTTTGTTTCAAATTTAAGCCTCCATTAGTCCCTTCAATTTTTCTTCTAAGCGTCGCATTTCCGCACCTCTCATACCTTTAGCCATAGTTATTCCTAGGTTTGCCACTTTGATACCAATTGCTGATAAGTTTTTTGGAACAACAGAAAAACTATTCTCATTGAAAGTTGTTAATTCAACAAAAGAAGACACAAAGAATAGAGAGAGAGAAAAACACACAGAATCGTAGAGATTTACAGAGAGAAAAATATTTTCATTCTGTTTTGGCATATCCATGTATCCGTTACAGATTCCTTTAATACACATGATTCACTGTTTGATATGCGCTAGTATTCGCTTACAACCATGAGTCCTCATTTAAATACTGTGTTAAAAGAAATTCAAAGCGAGCTTTCGTTGCTTCTCGCGTTAACGTCTTCTTCTTCACTGATTCTGCAACATCAACCCAAGTGTTGTAGGGGCGAAGGGCTTGCTGCGTAATATTAAAGGTATCTGGCTGGTGGGGTTCAAAGTACACTTGGGTATTTGTTCAAACATCGCAGCTGAGATGCAAGCCTTACGGTTTGGATTATTGTTCGCATAAAGAGTAGGGTATAGGATTGTGGAGTATGAATTGGATGCCTAAGTGGTGATTGACCTTATTAGAATAGCTGATGTTTTAACTCACCTATTAGCTGATCTGATTTTGGATGTACGAGAACTATTAAGTAGGCATTGGTCATGCTCCTTGCAACATATCTCGAGGGAGGGTAATTTTTATATTGATGCTCTTGTTAAGGCGGCTTGTGATTCGGTGATGAAACATGAGATATTAATTGAGCCTCCAGGAGAACTATTTCCTGTTCTATCAGCCCGTGGTGTTGCTTTTCCTAGAGGCTATCCTAGCACTTAGTTACTACTTCTCTTTGTTAATAAAGACAATAACCATACAAGCACGATTTTTGAATATAAATTTCTCAACGTGGCTTAGTACCTAGTTAATATATTGCAACTCAGAAATATATTAAACCAACAATTCATTTGTAAAGACTGTAGACCCATAAATGACATTTAGGCTATGTTTTTTAGGGGTTTATTAATGGAATAAAATGAAATGTAATATTACTCCATTACTTAGGAGAAGGGTTTATAATATAATAGAATAGAATGAGATAGAAGAAGAGGGTTTCACATTACATCTCATTCCAACCTAAATTATAAAAATGATAAACCTCCTAAATTGGAGGTTTAGGATGAAATGTAAAATGATAAACAACTTTTTACTATATTACATTATAAGCCCTTCTTCCAAACTACATTTCACTATATTACATTATGAACTCTTCCATCCCTCCTAAACAACAATTTTTTAATATTACATCTATTTACATTTCATTATATTATAAATCATTCCATTCCATTCTATTAAAAACCTTACGTCCAACTAAACATAGCCTTAGTTGTCACTGCCAACACGGACCTCCAATAGGAATTCATATCAAACCCATGTTCCTTAATCCTAAACACGGATTAGACACAGTTCGTATTATGAATCCTTTTCGAATACTTAAACCTAAACTTATGTCAAATCCTTCTAAACAAGACTACAATTTTTTCAGATTCATTTCTTCTTTATATAAAAGCTAAAATAAGGCTTAAAAATAAAACATATAAGAATGGCAATTTCAACCTTACCAACTTAACTTGTGATTAATGGGTCAGGTTCAGGTTAACCGAGCTTCAGATTGGATCTCAAGTCTAGCAGGAAGAAAAAAATTAGGCCAGCCTAAGGCCCAAGTGTCTAACCTGATAAAACAACAAAGTAGTAAATGCTCTTTCTCGTAAAACAACATTGTTTTGCTTTAATTTTATTTCTTTTTTCACCCTCATCTCTGTCTCTCTCATCATCTCACGTCTCAACCAAACTCTCGTCTCTCACTGTCTCACTCAACAATCAATCATCACCGCGTCTCTGTCCCTCTCACTATCACGCCACAGGTCTCCAGCAGCCACTTTGTCGCTGCGCCACCAGTCGCCAGCTGCAGCAGTCGCCCCTGCCCCCTTTGTCTTGTATCAGCTAGCATGTTACGGTACTCTTATACTGCTCGAATTTGGTTGATTGTTTGTGATTTGACTAAGGAGTAGAAAGGAGTTTGATAGATTCTAGGACAAGCTATGAAAAATATGTATGTTTGTATTGATTCTTTAGCTGAATGAAAATGACAAATTGGATTTCGAGGACCAGTACCTCCAGCCTATGGCTCATACATTCAATAGTATATGTGATAACTCTCTCTCCTCGTTCCAGTTGCTTATTTATACTAAGAATCTGTGATTCCTAACAGATTCGGTTAGCTGACAACCTTATGATTGGTTGTCAGCACCACCACTAACTAACAGAATATATACATTTAATAGTCAGTTATGCCCCTCTACTCTCTTACTTCTCTGCCTTCTTTTTATTTCTCCTAACATAAACTTGAGTTATCTTTGATCTATCAATACTATCAATACTCCCCCCCATCAGCTTCACCTTGTCCTCAAGGTGAAAGTCTAGAAATCTAGCTTTCATGTCTTCATATAGCTCCCATGTAGCCTCGAAAATTGGCTGATCGATCCATTGTATGAGCACTTCTAAATCTGAGCTAGTAGTGATGTTTCGAATGGCCAAGAGGGTAGCTGGATAAACTGAGGTAGCTTTAGGAACTAGTAAATGATCTGGTATACTTATGGTTGTATCGACAGTACCCAAGACCTTCCTTAGCTTAGAGACATGAAAAACAGAGTGAATTCTAGCTGTTGGAGGTAACTTTAACTGATATGCAACCGGTCCAATGCGTTGTAGGATCTTAAAAGGACCGAAATAGCACAAGGCCAACTTATTATTACTCCTGGTCTCAACAGATTGTTGGTAATAAGGTGCCAGCTTAACAAAGACCTTATCCCCCACCTGAAACTCCACATCTCTTCTCTTCCCATCTGCTGTCAACTTCATCCTTTGCTGCGCTATCATCAAATGTCGACGTAACTCAGCTAGGTTCTAGTCTCTTTCCTATAGCAGTGTATCAATAGTATCTGTGGCAGAAGATTGGATTCTATATCGAGTGAGAGTGGGAGGATTATGTCCATAGAGGACCTTGAATGGTGTCGTGCCCAATGTTGAATGAAAAGATGTGTTGTAGCAATATTCAGCCCATCCCACCCATCTTTCCCATTATTGGGGCTGTATGCTAGTGAAACATCTGAGATGTGTTTCGAGGCACCTATTGACAACCTCGGTTTGTCCATCCGTTTGTGGATGGTAGGTTGAACTATATCTCAACTTTGTGCCCTACAGATTAAACATCTCCTTCCAAAATTTGCTCAGAAATATTTTATCCCTATCGGACACAATCGAATTAGGATAACCATGTAGACGCACCACCTCTTGAACAAATAGATAAGCAACTGATTGTGCAGCATATGGATGTTTTAAAGGAATAAAGTGAGCATACTTACTAAGTCTGTCCACCACTACTAGGATAGTCGAAAATCCTTTAGATTTTGGCAATCCCTTTATGAAATCCATCGAAACATCCTCCCAAACTTGTTGCGGTAGTGGTAAAGGCTGCAGAAGTCCAGCTGGCGACAGCGATAAATACTTATTCTATTGACAAATGAAGCATTCAACCACAAATCTATAGACATCATTTTTCATTCCTTCCCAAAACAATTCATTGGCTAGCCTCTTGTACGTTTTTAAAACATCCTTATGCCCTCCGATATTACTTTGGTGGTTGTCCGTGATCAAGGTTGGTATAACAGCTGAATTCTTTGGAATTACCAACCGATCCTTGCAAAACAAACGATCTTAGATTATTGTATATGGAGGATGTGATCCACCATCTTCTAGGAGTTCCTGATTCAACTTGGACAGTTTTGGATCAGCCTCAATCTCCTTGATTACCTGCTCCATATTCAATGCCCTAATCGCCATTACTGCCATTATTTCCACCTGATTAGGAACTCTTTATAAGGCATCTACTACTCTATTTTCTCTTCCTGCCTTATACTCAATACTGAAAGTGTACCCCAACAATTTGGATAGCCACTTCTGATATTCTGGGTTCACCTCACACTGCTCCAAGAGGAATTTAAGTGGCTGCTGGTCAGTTCTAATGATAAATTCATGGCCTAAGAGGTAGGAACGCCATTTCTTCACAGCCAATACAATAGCTAACAATTCCCTCTCATAGACTGATTTGTGGCAGCTGGAAGTGGACAAGACCTGGCTGTAGTAAGCAACAGGACGATTCTCCTGCATTAGGATAGCTCTTATGGCATTGGCTGAAGCATCGGTTTCCAAGATGAAGGGTCTACTAAAATTAGGTAATATCAACACCGGAGCTGAAATCATAGCTTGTTTGAGTTGTTGGAAAGAGGTCTCACTCTCTCTAGTCCACTTAAAACCCTCCTTCTTGAGCAATTGTGTCAAGGGCCATGAAATTCCTCCATAGTTCTTCACAAATTTCCTATAATATCCCGTCAACCCCAAGAAGCTCCTCAACTCTTTCACATTCTCTGGTCTCGGCCAATTAATCATCACCTGAATCTTTCTCATGTCGGTAGCCACTCCCATCTCTTGATATGATGTGCCCTATGTATTCCAAGGTCTCTTGGCCAAAAATGCATTTTTTCCAATTTGCGTACAATTGCTGGGATAGGAGTCGTTTAGGACTGCCCTTAAGTGACACACATGCTCGTCATTGCTGGTACTGTAAACCAAGATGTCATCAAAAAAACCAATACAAATTTTCAAATGTAAGGCTTAAAAACTTGATTCATGAGGGATTGAAACGTGGCTGGTGCGTTAGTTAATCCGAAGGGCATGACAAGGAATTCGTAATGCCCTTCATAAGTCCTAAAAGCTGTCTTTTCTATATCCTCCGTTTTCATTCGGATTTGATGATACCTGGCTTTTAGATCCATCTTCGAAAAGATAGTGGCACCCTTCAATTCATCCAGTAATTCATCTATGATAGGAATAGGGAATTTGTCCACTGCTATCACCTTGTTTAAGGCACGGTAGTCTACACAAAAACACCACCCTCCATCCTTTTTCTTAATCAACAGTACCAGGCTAGCATAAGGACTCACACTTGGTTGAATAATTCCTGACTCCAACATTTCTTTCACCAACTTCTTAATCTCATTTTTTTGGAATTGGGGGGTATTTATGAGGTCTAACCATAACTGGATTTGCTCCCTTTTCGAGAACAATTGCACGGTTCTTAGCCCTTTCCGGTGGTAGTGTTTGAGGCATGTGGAAGACCACCTTGAACTCTTCTAAAACAGCTTCGAAATTAGTGTTAATTGGGTTAGTACCCTTCAGCCCTGCTGACTCTGAAAAGCCCAATTGTAATAAGTATACTGAGTCCTCCTCTGTGATAGTGTGCACCAAACTTTTTAGGTTAATAGGTGTTTTTGAAAGTGTCGGGTCTCCTATAATTGTAAGGGTTTGATCTCCTTGTCGAATCTCCATCGTCATCTTACTCCAATTCGTCATCACCTTGCCCAATGTCTGCAACCATTTAATCCCTAACATAATGTCACAGCTGCCTAACTCCATTAATAGATACTCCTCATTTACCACCAACCCTTGTACCGACACCACTACCCATCTGCAAATCCCTTCTTCCTTAATCTTCAGCCCATTACTAATAGTTATCACATACTTCTCAGCCACTGTCAATTTACAATTTAGCGAATTCACCAACTCCCATGAAATGAAGTTGTGTGAGGCTCCACTATCTATAAGGATGATCACTTCTCTCCCTTTCAAGTTCCCCTTCACTTTCATTGTTTTCAGAAAAGTGAACCCTAACACCGACCCGGCAGCTAGTTCCACTATTTGTAATGTCTCCTCCACTTCCTCCCCTTCTAGCTCCTCCTCCAGTTCGATTTCTTCATCCATAGCAGCCAGAACTTGGAGCTATACTTTTTTGCATTCTTTCCAGTCCACAATGGGTCGACGTCCCTCCACCCAACGAAACCAAGTTAATGCTTCTTTTTCCAAGCTCATTCTTACCAGTTCCATCTTCTCTGCCTCCGAAAATCTCCCCACTGAAAAAAATTGCTCCACTCGGTAGATCCACCCCTCGAGATCTTTGCTACTGAAGACTGGCATCTCAATCCGTCAGGTGCGACAGTCCCGTCGGAAGTTTCCGTGACGCACGAACCCCAGAGGTGGGTTGATGCGGTGGTTAGCCTCATTCTGTAGTTCATTACTTTCGTAGTGCTCCTCCAACTCAATCGGTTCCTTCCCCAATTCTCTCCTTCGACTAGGCTCAAGTGGGTTTTCTTCGGGTCGAGCGTCACCCACTCTTCCCATGACTTCGTCATTTTTTTCACGTCTGTCGTACTGACATCATCATACTCTTTATTTCTAACCTCAATCGTTCCCCCATTTTCCTATTAACACTCTCCATTTTCTACTGGAGCTTCGAGCTGTGGTCGTCCAGACTCTGCCATTATTGATTGGAATGATTGAGTTGTTTTTAAAACTCTTGGTGAGCTTGACTAATCGATTTTTGTATCTCCTCCCCATCTCTTCACCTCTCTTCTTGAAGAAGTTCCAAGTCCTTCTCAATCCCTTTTATCCGATTATCCGCTTTCTTGGCAACCATTACCCAAGATCAACTGCTCTAATACCAGTTGATAAGTTCTAGGATAAGGTATAGAAAATATGTATGTTTGTATTGATTCTTCAGCCGAATGAAAATGACAAACTGGATTTCGAGGACCAGTACCTCCAGCCTATGGCTCATACATTCAATAGCATATGCGATAACTCTCTCTCCTTGTGCCTGTTGCTTATTTATACTAAGAATCTATGATTCCTAACAGATTCGATTAGCTGACAACTTTATGATTGGTTGTCAGCACCACCACTAACTAACATAATATATATATTTAATAGTCAGTTCTGCCCCTCTACTCTCTTACTCCTCTACTTTCTTTTTATTTCTCATAACATAAACTTGAGTTATCTTTGATCTATCAATACTATCAGATTTGTGGTTGACTGGTTGTAATCTACGATTTTGATTTCTTCTAATGGCGTAATGCACTTTAAGTATTTGATGAAATGTCCTCAACATATGGTAGTTTATATCTTCAACCGTCAAGTAATAAACGATATATACTATTCGCCTTGTTTGATTTGTTTAATTGTATAAGAATAGAAACATTATTATAATTTAACAATTTTGATTCAACAATCCTTTTTCTTTTGATTCATGTAGTGTTTTGTTTTGCATTTTGAGTTTGTTGTTTTATAATTTTAGTCATGCTTCACTTATTCCCTTTAAACATCATGCTGCTGATTTAGTTCTGGTAAGATTTATCTTAGTTACGTAATAATGCTTTTAAGATGCTTCTTTTGTGACCTACTAAAGGCATAATTGCATTCTAAAATTAGTGAAACCCTGACATCTAATTGCAACAAAGGAGGGACAAAAATTCTGAGATGTTTGATGGTTTTATTGTTGATGCAGAGAGCCTATCTTGGTTTTAATTTGTGAAATATCAATACATGCTATAGATTTTCTAAATAGATCTTTACCTTCTTTCCTGGTTTTCTTCTTATCATAGAATAAACAAATGGATCAAATGGGAGCTATTTAGTTGTTAGTCTTTCTGAATCTCTATTTAATGAAATTCCACTTCTTGATAAGCTCCACTATACTACACTACACCATCAAAATGAGCACCTACAAACGGTGATTATGATAAGTGATTACAGCAAGCATAGACCTTGGAACAACTAAATCTCATACAATTATCATTTTGAAATAATTTATCATAAGTGTTTAGAAAATATCAATTTCCAAATAATTTTTCAACGTCTTTCTATTATATGAAATTCTAACCCTTTTCTATTATAAATTTCTTTAAACCAAGATCCAAACTAACAACTTCCTTAGTTGATAACGATGTATCATTAGAAGTTGAACTTGATATTGAATTGTTATTATTGAACTCTTTGCCTATTATTAATGATATGAACTTGTATTAAAGAGTAATCACCATATAATTTACAAAAATAATATTCAATTGCAATTAGCTTGTACGTCAGAATCAAAAAATAACATTAATTGACATAATATTATGGACTACATCCTAATAACTATAAAAGATTTCCACCATCATATTTGCCACTTTTTGAATCACTTCATTAGGAGATGCTACTCATTTATATATTGCTATTTTGATCTCATATATCAAAAAAATAAAGAGCAATTGGATATTTAGCTAGTTCACAAACATGACATTTGAGTTGGTTACTTGATAAAATAAGTGTCTTTCTTCTCAAGAAGTTGTTCTGTTTTAGTTACTTGATAAAATAAGTGTCTTTCTTCTCAAGAAGTTGTTCTCTTTTTGCATGATTCCTTTCTAATTTACGATATGTAAAATTAAGTGAATAGGTGCTTTTAACACCATGGAAGCCATAAGATAATTTAACCTTAAGCATTTATATGTTTCCAATAAAATTTCCTCCTTTCCCATAACTTGGTGTGCCAATTACTTCTACCAGAATATCCTATAATGTTTGCAATAAGCTTTATGACATGGTAAGAAATAAAATTGGCCTTTGGTGCAACAAATCATTATCTTTTCAGGTAGGCTCCAACTTATATCCTCTCTGCTCAATGATTCGTACATTTACTGGGCTACACTTATTTCCTTACCTAACAAGACATACAAGGACGATAGGAACTTCCTTTGGACAGGGAAGCTTTTAAAAGGCCTTATGTTAAGGTTGCATGCAAAATGGTTTTTCTAGCTAAAAAGGAAAAGAGTCATGGGATTGCACTCAATAGGGTGATGCAGAAGGCACTTTTAGACCAACAAAAAAGAAGAATCAAACTATAGAGATTGCTTCACATATAAAGAGACATTTTGGATTAAATGGATTCATTAGCACTATATAAACAGAGAAAACTTCTGGACTTTCAAACCTAAGAAAGACTCTTCCTAAATGCTGGTCCAAATCCTTCAACAAAGTGATTAGTTGTGTTAGTGAATATATAAAACTAATTAAATTGGCCTCACACAATAACTTAAGCTATTGTGATGAAATGATCACTTAATATTGTATCAGAGCTTTTGTAATCAAGTGGTCGTAAAGTTGGTCTCACACAACAGTTTAAGCTATTATGATGAAATGGTTAATTAATAAGTTGTTCACATATATTACGAGTTATGATGGGAATGAAAATAAAACATAGCTCTAGTTTAACAATTCATGTAATTTGAGACATCTACACACAGGCTCCCTAATAACAAATATCTCAAACTTCCTTTTTCCGCTTTAACGTCTCGTCTCTTTTTCTTGGCTTATTACCAGTCTTGCCCATTAACTAGTCCTGCCTTGTAGACGAAAACACAAACGGAATTAGATGTCCTCTTGTTTGTTCCCCAGGCAGGAATTGACAAGTGCAAAGGAAGAATTAAAACTCTTTAAACGAAAACGAAATGGAATTTGATGTCGTCTTGTTTGTCCCCCTGGCAGGAATTGACAAGTGCAAAGGACGAGTTAAAAACTCTTTACACTAGAAGACCTCGTTTGTTTCCTCCTCTTCAATTTCTTTTTCTTAAAACTCTGGACACTAGACCTCATTTGGTTTGGAGTTCACCACCAAACCAAACTTCTTAAGTCTGTCTTCGTTGTTAAATTTCCACCGGAAGGACATGGGATAAATGACAAAACATTAAAAGAATGAACAGAAAGGTCGCAAGATTGCTCATTTATTAGTTTATCCGTTAACTCTGTGTTTTAGATAGGAACTGAACAATCCTGGACATTTACAGTCCTGAAGTAACTGAAAATCTATGGCCAATGTTAGATGCTACTGCACGAGTTGGTAAGAACAATATCATCTGCAATTTAAAAAGCTGCTCAAGTATATGCTACATTAACAAGCAGCAGGCATGCTCCACATCTCAATCCATCCCCTATTCCAGTTAGTTGGCGCAGAGATTGTCATGTTCACTACCAACCAAGAGTAGGACAAAACGAGCTTTTGATATTTCAAAAAGACGGTGGGCACGCCCAACAACAAAATGTAACTTATGCTTAGTTTCAGTTCCATCCATCAGGTACTAATTAGCAGAGTGTATCAGAAGCTATGTCACCAGACCAGAAAGCTTTTCAATAACTACTTTAGTTGCCATTTGCCAAAGATCAGGGTGAACATAGAAGGAAACTGAGTCATAGGAATCTAAACTTAGTTACAGAGTAACTTAAACATGTTACTCGGCTTGAAAAACAAAAAGAGAAATATAATAATAGGCATTCAGAAGGTAAGAATATTTGATGAAAAAATACACCTAGGTTTTTGGGCTCGACTTCTTTTTTTTTTTCCCCGAGAGGTTATGTCACCGTTTAGTAACTTCTGTAATAACAAATGACTAAGAAAATGAATTCTTGCTCCTTATCGAAGTGACTGTTCATTTTTCTCCATCTCCACCACCCTCTTTGGTTAGGTTTTACCTTCCAACAAAATCCCAAAAAACATGAAATTATTTACCAAAATCTTCTGTTTTTCAATACCTAGGAGATTGGAAAATTTCGTTTTAGTTTTGCTGAGCCACAAGCTGATCAATCTGCAATTGCTCCACCCACGCCGCCATTGCCTGA
>JAOQMR010000002.1:25250700-25303875 GCA_027563865.1 Erythroxylum pelleterianum
TAGGGGACATTCTTCCAGATGCAAATGAGGCTTGTAATAGAGGGTGATCAACAGCTTTCGGGGAAAAACTAGTGTTTATTGGTGACAACATGCTTTGCTGCTGCTGGAATTGATTAAGAACGGCAGATTTGTGAGTAGGGGAGAAAACAGCTGAAGCTAATGCTTGATCTGCATACCGGGGTGATGAGCTCTCTGCAGAAAAAAGATCATCAAGATTTGAAGGTGTTAAGACTTTCAGCCGACCTGAACGGTTCAGAGAGTTGTTGCCCAAAGATGGTTGACTAAGATTTGACAAGTCATTTAGGAGCTGTTGTTGCTGCACATCAAAGTCAGACAGCAAAGAATAGTCATCAGTTGGAATGTCTCTTGCGTTAAGGGAAGATCTCAACCGACTAGACTGAAGATTGCTTCCAGGAAGATGTAAGGCTGGAACATTTTGCTGAGGCCAAGTAACAGATGTGTGTGACATTCCATTAGCAGACGGAGACATGGGCGGAGTGAATGGTGAGGGAGACATAACAGAGACTGAAGAAGGCGAGCCTGGCAAGAGATTCATGGCAGCAGCAAAATCCATTGCAGTAGCACCAGAAGTGCTTGACCGAGGAGATAGTACAGCGGAACCAGTGGAAAGATATAGTGGTCTAAGTTCTTCAACAGTGTGGGCAAAAAAGCAAACCCTCCTGCCACAATTTGTACCATCTTTGCAAAGCCTTGTTCGGTACTGGGCAGGATGTAGCCAGCATTCAAAAACACCATGTGCATATTCACACATATCTCCTCGTCGGCACGCTCCTTTACGAAAATCAGGACAAGGAACACAGCTATAATGGAACTTTCTAGGATCCCTTCTCCGGGCATTTTCCCCTGGATGAACAAAAGGGCATTCAGTCCAATCATGAGAATAGGCACGAGAACAAGGTCTCACCTTGAAAGAATACATCCTGAAATCATCAGTGGAATAGATACTATTTTTAATGTCTGGAAGAGATGGATCCACAGGATATTCTTTCTTTTCTGATGCAGGGTAAAAAGGTGCATCACTAAACTTTGATTTCATAGGAGATTCTAAACCAGACAAAGGAGACCCATTTTCCATGGAAGGTGAAAGCGGTGGGGAATTCGAATTTGTTGCCAGAGTAGAGATCCTTAGGTTACATTCAGTGACTGAATCATCAGAGGCAAGGAGCTCTTTAAGAGCCATCTTCAGATGTTGAAGTTTTGGTGGTAAAACAATAACATCAATTGGACGATTACCATTTGCATCGACCAAATTAGGATCTGCACCCGCAGATAGAAGCAACTTCACAACACCAACAGCATTAACTGCCCCACCTGAAGCAGCACAATGCAGTGCAGTACTTTTATCCAGGCCACAAGCTCGATTGACATCAACATCTGATAGAGAAAGAATCAGCTTAATAACTTCAGCACTTCCATACGTGGCTGCCACCATCAAGGGGGTTCTATGCTCATTAACCATTTGCCTGGAACCCTTCTTACGGCCATACCATAGGCCAACCTCATCAACACAGGAAGGATCACGCTCAATTGATCTTTTCAAGTTTTCCACATCATCATTAGCTGCAAGATCAAGCACGTTTGCAAAAGCATCTTCCGTCTCAATCGTCAAGTGATTCATATCTATGTTGAACAGTTTACTTCTGCCCAAAATATGTTATGGCAACAGCAAGCAATCAAAATGATGTGGGCTTTAAACCCTCCACTCCTCAGCAAATACATTCATTTGCCGAAAGCACAACTGAAAATGAAATACAACCACATTAATCAATCTGCAGATAAGTCCAATTATCATCTCATCAGTAAACTAAGAACAGAAAAACATAAAAACTCGTCAATGTTTACAGTACGGAGAAGTAATAAAAATCATAATGGGACAACCATCGTCCCACCCATAAAACAGGAGACAGCAACAGCAAACTAACAAACAATAGCCTTCATCACTCCAGTGGCATTGGAAGGTAAGCAATGTTCTGACAGTTTGGAAAGGGAGGTAGAACAACGAAAAGAAAGAAAGAGACAAAGTAGGCACCAGGTGGGGTGTTTTAAGTCTGCCTCTAAGTTGTACTCTTCGGTAATGAGGGAAGTAAGGACAAAAAAGTTGCATAAGGGATTCCAATTCAAGCTTGTAAAACAATTTGTTACGAGAGGATCCACGCAATCTCAAACTCACCAAATGACAGAAAACAGTATATTAAACACACAACACAAATAATAGGAGGAAAACCCGGCAAAGGGACTTAGATTCTAAGCCCCAAGCTTGTTAAAATTCCTAGATTTAGCAATCAGCGAGTGCAAGAGAATTTACCAAAATCTTTTCTTCACTTGTAACACAGATATGAAGAAAATAACACTCTTCACCGCAAAAACGATATTAAAAAAAATGAAAAACAGTATCTTTCCGTTTATTGATTTTTTTTTTCAAGTTTTATCAGCAAGCGAAGAGAAAGTCAAGGAACAATAGGCATCAAATGCATGACCTTTAACCATTAAGAAAAAAGAGTGTAATAAAACATCAGATTAAACATAAATATCAAACAAACCAATCATAGTGAAAATTTTAAATCAAAGGGGAAAACCAAAAGAAAGAAATAGAATGAGAAGATCAAAGAAGATAGCAAAAAGATCTAGTCTTTTGGATCAACCCACAAAAAAAACAAAACCATGCAAGTGATCACAAGCACATATAGCAAAACCAAAGTGTTTTCCAAGAGTTTGAGAAGAGAATCTTACCAGTTTCCTTGGTTCCAGCTAAGAAAGTAAAGTAAAGTGTTGCTTCAAAGATCTACTCAACTATGATGAAGGTAGTAAAAAACCCACTTCACAGAGCATGAAAGCTAAGAGGCTTACAAAACATGAACGAACCAAAAATTTACCTGAGAAGAAAAATTCTTGCTCTAGTGAGAGAGAAGAAAGAGAAAGTCTTTTGATAGAGAAAGAGAGTCTTCTTCTTCCATCTCCAATTTCTATGCGCTCTCCCTGCTTTCTTTCGTGGAAAACAACAAAATTATATTCTTTAAAAAAGAATTATTAATTGAGGAAATAGTTACTCTCAGTCTTACTCCCTTTTTATATTTATTTATTTGGGAAATTTCAACTTTATTAATTATGACGACAAATCCTACAAAAGGGAAAAATCGCACCAAGAAGAGATTGTGAACGGGGTGGTGCTTGCTACTTTTCTTAAAACCGCCATTGCTCTCTTGCCACGTCATTTGCGGCCTGTAATTTTGGCTAAAAGTTGGGTATACAAATGTCATTTTACCCTCACCACTTGCCCCAACAGACCGATGTGGCTTAAATTTACTGGCTTCTCCGTTTGGGTGGGGTACAACTTGATAAAAAAGCTAATATGCCCTTTGTAATAATTTAACCCTTGGCCTACGGGATGGGAATTCATGATAGTTAAATTGTGGGAGATAATCATCAAGTGCTCTCACACCTATGTGAATATCGTTGAAGCTGACATCAAAGTAGCCAATTACACTCTCCTTAAAGGATTTTTGTTACTATTTCCAAGCCACGTCATATGATTACGATGGTCATGCACAGCAGAGAAGATGAGCCGAGGATCGGAGACCATTAGCGAAGAAACCGGGAACCGATTGTAGAGCGGCAGAGGCAACCGGTTTGGTGGTTAAAAGTAAAGCAAGGTGACAGAAGCAGCCGGTTAACTAAATTTCCACGTAGAGACTGGGTCCACCAATAAGAGAGAGACTTAAAGGGTCTGATCTGATTTCTACAAGCGTACGGGAACGGACGCGAAAGCGCTAGTCAATTCCAGTTAAATGTTTGAGTCAAATCACAAGTTAAAAAAGGCGTGAGGCACCAACACCAAAATTTGGTGCTCAAAAAGCTTACGCATCTTTGGATAAATGAATATCTTCTCTCGTATCTCAAACTCCACCTTCGTTGTCGTTTTTGATTTTCTTTTCATTATCTCTGCATTTTCTAAATCCCACATTTGTAATATTCGATACTAAATAAAATTTTTAAAATTATAAAATAGCTCTTATATGTTTTATAATTTATAATTTTACATTAACTTTTTCTTTAAAAAATAATAATATAAATTTGGAATAAAAATAATCTGTTTATTTCTATTAATATTATTTTTTACATATAAATAATAATCATAGTTAATATAAAAAGGTTATTTAATCATCTTATAAAAATAAAACTAAGGATAATATAAAGTATTTAAAATATTACAATTTTAACATATAGTAAAGAATAATTACATCAAAATATCAAATAAAAAGAATAATAAAGCTTCATGACTTTATAAATATACCTTTCTCAAAGCTTTTAGTTGTATTGAACAAAAAAAACTAAGTTATATAATCTTTTGTATTTTAATCTATCCCTTTTCTTAGTATGGATGAATTCAAATATGCTCCAATTCTTTTCACACCCTGTTGTATTCATACATTGACTTAAAATTTGAATATCAATTATTTCCAATTTTAGAACACCTCTTTCGAATTAGTCTCACCATACAATTATACAACAACAAAAGTAACATTATAAACCAAATTTATTTTCCAACAAGTAACAAAGTTGAAAAAATATATACCAGAGTTAACTTTACCTCTTTGACGAATAGTAATGAACATCTCAAAATAATTATTAACTTTAGCTTTCCTTGTAACAATTGTTATAATAATTAATAGCATTCCTTATTAACTTTAGCTTTCCTTGTAAAAATTGGTCTAAAAAAGACATTAGGATTAAAAAATGTCTCAGCTACAAACAAATGAGAATAAAGTTGCATTTTTCATCTCTCATTAATGACTGCAAGATAAGGTGTGTACAAAGAAAACATATTTTTCATATTGGCCTTGATTGCTTCCTTCGCCCTCTCTGTGGCATCATAAAAATAAACCATTGTTGCCTTATAATCAATATCATCCAGGTAAAGTACTCTTACCAAAGATTCACAAACTCTATTTATAAGTTAATATTGAGACCAAAATTCATGATCTTTAAGCATAATTTTAGAAACCTCCACTTCAACATTAAACATGACATACTGAGATGCAACTCACTTATCACTTGAAAATATTTTCCTTAACTCCTTCATCATAACAAAACACTAAAATGATAAGAAATTAGTCAAAATTTTTGTAATAGTAGGGTGACATAAATTCCTATCATTAGTGAAATCCTTTCTCGTCAAATTCAGGATCCATGCACGATTTTAGATAAACTCGGTCACTTGTTTTTTTCTTTTTGTATAGTTTCATTAATGATAGGAAAACATCTAGTAGCTCATATATTTTCCAACAAAAGGTTAATGTGATGTGTGACAAAAAAACTCCAATAAAAGGAATTATACCTACTTTACAATCTTCTGTGAGCATAATCATTATCAATAGTGTACTGATTTTTTTTGGCCTAACTTCATTCATAACTTTATCAAATGTTTGAAACAAATTATCTTCATTTCTAACAAGGCTAGATGTAATAGCCCATTCCTACACTTAGGAATTTAACTGTTATATGAAGTCATATGAGTCATATCATATGAGAATACATGAAGAGCATTTTATTTACATGCATCATATTCACATACATACATGAATTATGATTTAGTACACATTGGAAAGATTTCAATTGATTTATTCGGGGGTATGAAATTTTTTAAATATTTATGATGTGATTACGTGATTGTGTGTTATTTATGTCTTGAATTTTGGTTTGATGGATTAAATTAGTGAATTGGAAATTAATGTTACATTTGAGTAATTGATGAAGTAATATGAGTATCTAGTATAGGAAAGTTGTTAAATAGAAAGTTAAATTGATATATAGAAATTTAGGTTGACTAGACCTATGAAATAGTGACATATGGCATTAGTAATAGTGTGAAACATGACTTGATTAAATGAGTGACAAATGGTGGCTTAATTGGGTGACAAATGGTCTAGTGATTATGAGAAAAGTGGACTAATTATTAAGAGGACAAATGGTAGTTAAAGGATGAGACATATGATATGGATCTTAAAATGCCAAGTGTCCATATTCTCACCATGCACCTACACCCACGATCTTACTCTTAAAAGGCCATTGTTTTGTCTTGTTTTGGCCATATGCTTTCTTCTTCTTCTTGCCACCGACCCATACCTATAACCCTTACACTTTGAGTTTTTCCCAAATTTCTACACTTTTCTACTCCAAAATTTATGCAGCCTTCATTTTGGGATTAAACCCCCTTTCTATTTCCATATTGTTCTTGGAGTATCCTTACTTGTTGGAAGATTAAATTAACTTGAAGATTGAGGTGGAATTAGGGCTAATCAAGTAAGTGATTTTTTATCTCTATGGCATGCTAAAATAAAAACATTCATGATGAATAAGTTGAGATGAGCGATATGTAGGGTTGAAGTTGAAGTTGTGCTGGAATTTGACGGAGGAATGTATGGTTTCTGTTTGTTTTTTGTGCTTGAAAATAGTGGATTATATAGATGGTTTAGGTTGAGATTTGAAGTGTAAATGATGATGTAACATACAGAAAATTGGTGTATTGGGAGTGTTCCTAAAATGGATAAGTTAGGGTTATATATATGAAGGTGAATGATAGTTCTGTTTTGATTATGATGCATGAAAGACTATGATTTATAAGTTATCAATTGAATGATTTGAATTGGATTTAGGGATGAATTGATAAGGATTTGAAGTATCTTTAATGTAAAATTGATGGATTAGTATGATGGTGTTAAAATTTGGAAAAAGATTGAAGGAAAGGGATGGCGAACCGTCTATTCACCCATTCCACGATCGTGGAAGCAGCATAAGCTCCTTCCAACGATCGTGGGAAATGCCTTAGAGAAGAAAAGTTGTTTTTTTTGTCTTTCCACGATCGTGGAAAGGTACCCAAAATTGTGGGAAATGCTCGGGAAGTGAAAAACTCTGTTTTGTATGATTGTTGAACCAACTAAGGATAAGTTACTTTACTTTGGTGTATTTGGATTTGATTAAGGTTTGAAATGAACTTAGATGGTTGTTTGATTGATTGATTAAGGTTTTGATAAGTTTAAGTTGATAATTGATGTTAGAATTAAGGAATGGATTGTTTGATATCAATGTATATGAATTTGGGAAGTATGAGTTGTTAAAGAAATGAAGGTGTTCTTATGAATCAAATGTGATGCAAGGGATATAAGTCGTGAATTAAGTATGATTGAATGAGAATTGGGAAGTTGTGTGAGTATGAAATGTTAGGAAAGGATGGATAAATATATGATTGAATGAATTTAGAGTAATTGAGATTTCTTAAGGCATTGATCTAATCGCCAATAAGTTATGTACAAGATATGACGAATGAATGAGCAAGATTTGTGAATAAGGTTACATACCCGGGATAATCAATTGAGCATGCATTAAACATGACACATCTACGTGCACATGATTGAGTATCCATTTGATTAAACAAGTTAGTAATGTATACATATGTGTGTATTGCATGATATATAAGCACAAATTGACCGACCACACCTAGGCATTGCCAAGTCGTCAAGGCAATAGCTACTCTGGAGCATCCTGTGAGTCAACTTAGATGTTCTCTTACTATAATCTAGTTTCTTTGTTTAAAATTCAATTATTGAATTACTACTCATGTGATTGTGATAATTCCGGACCATCAATTGTTCGAGGAGATTGATATTCGGGAATGTATTGAAAGTGTTTTGTAAATTTATGTGAATATGGAAATATGTGTTCTCAACTGAATGTTGAATGCCGAACTTAGATCCGAAGAATGTGATATATGACTTGAGTATATCAAATGTGCAATACTAAATGCATCACAAGTGAACTGTTGTATCTTATTATATTGAAATGCATGAACAGATAAAGGAGTTGTGACCGGAGTGACCTAAGTGAAAAAGAGTTTCAAGCTCAGAAATGTGCACAAAGAGCCATAGGCTCAGTTATCAATGAACACAATATCCATAATAGGTATAGGACAATATATAAAATAAGCCCGGTATCCGCAATATGATACGGGACAATTAAATGGGTGCTCGATCACAACAAAGTAAAAATGAAGTGAGTCACATGTGTATTTGCATATGCATCCTTATTTATTAAATGATTGAATGGACATACCATATTGACTAATTGAATTAACATGCCCATTGAACTGAGATGAAATATTGAATGGTTGAAATCAATGAAGTATGTTATGTGATATGAATTATTCATTTGTATGACATATTTGGTAAACTGGACTATATATGTGTTATTGAGTGCTGATATGAGTGAGCACATCAATGATGGTTCACTCTCCGAGTTCGCAAACTCATCAAAATTGCAATATTGTTTTTCAGGTTCAAAGGAGTTCTACCTCCTAAGCATATCAAGTAGAAATCTAGTACTTGTGTTTTTGAGCAAGAATGGCTCAAAGATCGATCAGCTGACACTAAAGAGTCTAGATAGGATATTTTGGTTTAACATCCCACTTCATGTAGAACATCTTACAAAGAGTAGCAAAGTCTTAGATGTTGTTGGTAATGTATATATATGGATTATGTATTGTAATGATACACTGTATGTTTATGTTTATGAATAAAATGTGAGGTTTTGATCTTCTCAAATACTTGTGTTATATATGATGCCTTAATAAGTGAATGTAATTGCTCTAACATGCCATTCCCATAGGGTAAATTCTCGGATAATCTAAGGATGTTCAGGCATGTGCATTATGGTAGTGGTGTATTACACTAGATGTATTAATAGACTTCAAAAATATTATCCCGTTACTAGAATAAACCAAAAATAATAACCTCATGTCTTCTATTTATCTAACCATCACATATGATTAAACATCCGTAAGTTGCCCAAGTCATTCTTATTCATCCAAATAACTATTTATTTTATAAACAAACTTACTTAGAAGTTTACCTTTGTAGTCATCAATTAAACGAGTTTTATATCCTAGACCACAAGAGGTAATAACATCCACCTGAATCATATCATCATCTAACCATTACCATGTCCACATTATAAGCTGCTTCTTTAGATTATAAGGTACTATGTATTAAAGGTTAACCTCTAGGAGTTGTTCGTGGTGTCAAAAAGTCAAACAATTGTCTCTTTTTTTTCCTCACATCAGGTGTAACATTCCATTCTTATTGGGTAAGAAAACCACCTTTAACATCTGCACTATCATATTGACCACAAAAACAAGAACTTCCACTACAAATTTTATATTTTAGTCTTTGCCTTTTATCTTTCTCGTGCTAATACTCTTCAAACAAAGTTTTCATTTTCCATTTCATGTCATGACTCACTTTTTTATAAGGCTCCACATCAACTTCGATTCTAGCCAAACACTTCTTTAGTATAGTGATGTCCTCACCTTTCAAATTCTTGTTACAATATACAGATGGTTTGATTCTTCATTACAAGAACCAATATAGAATGAGCCCAGGCTAGATCATAGAATCTTCTTAAAGGGATTAAATTATCAGGACTATTTGAACTTTCCTCCATTTATCTGTAAAAATTAATGAAGAGGTATGTTTAAATTAAATTAATAACTTCATATAAGCTGTGTAAAATAACATAAAAAATATAGCAATAACAACTTCTTAACAATCATTTAACATAAACATGCAAGTGAACTTCATGAACTTATATAAATGATTCTTTAAGAAAATTCAAGGCTTAAGTACATTCCATCCAAGAAATTCTCATATTTCTTAACCGAAACATGATAGTGGTACATAAATCAATTGTGATGTTTCTTAACCCAAACATAAAAAATGATTATTTCACTTTTATAACTATAACCCATTTAGTATAATTACATAATCCAACCATAAAATCACAACTACATCCTATTTTGTGTGATTACATAAGTAAACCATAAAGTCTTAACCATTTTAAGTGATTATAACTGAGTCATAAACTTATAACTTTGTATAATTACATAATTCAACCATAAACTCACAATTATATGTATAACTCATTTTGTGTGATTGCATAATTCAACCATGAACTCTTAACTATAACTTATTTTATATAATCATATAATTCAACCATAAACTAATCTATTTTGTATTATTCAATTTATAATATATAACCCATTTTGTGACAACTACTTTGTGACAATCCTAATTTGTGCACAAAATAAACAATCAAAACATTCAAATAACCAAGCATTATTATCATTATTTTGCCTATCTTCACTATAAATTTGTCACTAATTTTAATTTTAATCCACTAATTTTTCACCGTGACTGTCATTCTCTATCAATCAATCTCTGGCAATAGTTAATACTAACAAATACCAGTTGATCCTATAGGGATTGTAAGTACTATTATTAATCTTTTTTCTATTATCTAAATGCCAAATCAGGTTGTGAATTTACTTGAAAATTAAAGAAAAGAAACTAAACTAAAGTTGACACAATAATGAACTCAGATTAAGAAAGTACTACGAAAAGTCAATATTAAATAAGTAGTAGCTAAGTGATGAATCCCCCAAAGATATCTTAAACAGTAACACTTTATCATGCAATTAAATTATTAATTATTAGATCATGGAAATTCCTATTTTATGTTAATATCTTTCTCCAGACTATTAACAACTAACCTTTGGTTGATTAACTGAAATCTTTTTCTAGTTAAAACCCTTAAGATTGTAATATTGATTTGTGAATTTCACTATTAGGTTTTACCCTAATCTAGAGGATATGTAACTAATCGTACATTTCCCAGAACCCTAAATTTTGCTATATAAGGACATTTGATCGGCCAAACATAATATGAAGTGTTTTAGAAGCACAAAAGGGGCCAGAACTCTTACTTATTGAGATTTATGAGGAGCTAACCTTCTTCATTTCGATTCAAAGTGGAAATCAACGATGAAGAACACATTTGGGTTTCTCTTCAACTTGTAGTGTTGTTCTCTTTCTTTAGAAATTGTTTATGTTATTCTTTACTTAATGTTTTCGGTATTCATGTATGAATGATTAATGTTCTAATTCTTAATAGACTATTATATATGGACTCATTTCTAGAATCTAGATTACAATACATCATCGTTGTAACTCTAATTTTGTGGTACCTTAATACCTCTTGGGAGGATATCGTGAGTGTCAAACAGACAGTACAAATAGAATGCAAAACATTTAATACAAACATATATCACTATTGTGCATAATTATGAATTCAATTATGCACATTCATGTATACTAAATATGTATGATACATGTTAATGACAAATTCTGGGTTTCTTATCCTTAATCTTGTCACATTATCGATCATGTGAAACCATACTTAATTCCTCAATCCAGATTTATTTCATAATCAACTTTCAGGTCCACTTGGCTCCGTTATTATTATCAGGAAGGTGAGGTAATTAGGTAATACTTCCTTCTATAAAGTTTTCCCTCTTTGTATAAGGTTTCCAATGAAACCAAGTTCATCCAATTTGGTTTAGTATACTGAAAGTTATACTCAAAAGATTTTAGGCTATTCTTAAGCTTCAACAGAATTCTTATCTCAACTTCCAATTATATTCTGAGATTCTTAGAGGCAGAATTAGAATTTAATCTCTTTAAAAAATTTGTAGCCTTATGTCTCTAGTTTAATAAAAATTAACAATAATCTCACTCTGACGTCCACAGATAAAGATATAGTCTAATTACCAAACTATGTTTAGTAAAAATCATCCCAGCTATCATATTTCAGCACAGTCACATTTCCATCTTAAATTTATCAACCAATCCATTTCAGAAAGCTATGATTTTTGGTGGACATATAGATCAATGTATTATGAGTCTATTGGTTTAAGAATTAAATCATTTGGAAGTTGGATGACAAAGTTATGGCAAAAGAAGCAAAGGTGTTTAGGGTGAGACCGTCATGCTTATGCACGAGGGTGACTTTTAACTCACCCATGCAAAGTCACTGTCGTTCTTATGTACGAGGGTGACTTTTAACTCACCCATGCAAAGTCACAGTCGTGCTTATGCACGACGGTGACTTTCCTCTCACCATTTTCCGCATGTTCTTGTAGAATTTTCCCCCCTCTCTTCTTTATTGACGTTCTCTTACACCACTTCTAATTTATATCCTTTGCATTTCTATTCCCATTCCAACACATCTTACTCTAAAATAACTCAAAACTCAAGAATCCAAAATCAAACTTCAAACCCGAATGTATAGTCTGAGCTTTCTCTCTCTACTGCTACGTTAATTCCTTTAAAACCCATTCATCACAACCACTCAAATCATCTGAAACCTTTCTACTTCACTAAATTCCTGTTTAAGCTACATGTAATCAGTGTTACAACACCTGTACAATATTATCAACTCATTCAAAATCTCTCTCTTAACTGTAAAGTCATCTCATCATCACTTTCACAGTATTTGTTTCACACACAACTCATGCATGTGATCATTTTCAACACATAAAACATCGTCCAACTCATGCATGTATTTATTTCCAATTCTAACACATCATCAGAATCATTCACAAAACTCTGAAAGTTAAAACTTTACTAACCTTGTGTTAACAAAAACTCTAACAGTAACTTTCAGTGGAAGCAGAAATAAATCTCCAGCAATGAGGGTGAAAAGCAAGGTTTGATGTTAGGAAAAACCAAGCAAAACCGAAGAACAACAAAGCTCCGGTGATTTTCCTTTCAAAACCACGTGCTTACGCGTGTTACTAACACCTTGCCATGTGTCACCATGCATGTGTACCACTTGTCATGCATATAGGACTACCACCTTGCATAATGCCATTTGTCTATTTTTTCTAAAATACTCCAAAATTTCCAGAAAATTTCTAAAATTTTCCAAAAATTTCGAAATAATTCCAATAGTCCCCGAATGAGTTTTCCACAATTTAATCACATTCATCAATCCATTTTACCTGAAAAATGTCATGAATGCATGTGCAATAATTTGTATGTGTTGACATATAGTACATTGAAATTCCTCAATATTCTAACCCCTAACATGGGGTGTTACAAATTCATTATTATAAACTAATAGTTGTGAATTATTAGGGATAACATAACATAGGTTAAATGACCTAAGTTTGTGTGATTGTTAACTAGATTAATCTATTTTCCTAGTTCATAATGCAGTTGTCATAAGGGCAATTTTATGCTTGTCATCGTCATTCTTTATTATAATTGATAATGAGAATTATTTAAGTTATACTTTTGCCCTAACAATAGTATACCCAATTAATAATGGAGAATATGGAATCATTCTCTACTCATAGTAAGTCTGATCCAACATGGAATTCCTTTTCTTCTTCTCAAACATCTGATGGGAATATCCAATATAATTGTATATTTTGTGGTATAATATTTAAAGAGGAGGAATTTTTAGAATGAAAGAACATCTTGCTTGTGTTAAGGGTAATATTGCTTCTTGCAAAAAAGTACCATTTGATGTGCGTGATATTATTGGAAAATATTTATAGCAACAAGTAAAAAAGAAAAAGGAAAATAAAGAGGCTCATGATATACCTTTTGGAGATGAAGAAACACTACAAGTATTAGATAAAGGAAAAAAAAACTACTATTGATATAGATTCTTATTTTTTACCAAGAGCTACTCCTGGTTCTTAACCTAGTTTAAAAAGTTTTATGGTTGATAAGGATGTTGTTTTGCGATGTAAAAGAGCATGGGCTAGATGGTTATATCATTCATGTATTCCTTTAAATGCTTTAAATTCACCATATTTTCAAGAAACAATTGATGCTACAACAACAATAGGTCCAAGATTTAAGGTACCATCTTATTATGAATTGCGTGTGTCTTTGCTTCAAGATTTTAAAAAAAGAATGTCAGTTAATTATGGATACATATAAATCTAGTTGGGAATCAACAGAAAGCACTATTATGGCATATGGGTGGACTGATCAAAGACAAAGAACCTTGATTAATTTCTTGGTTTGTTTGTAATAGTGGAACAACTTTTATCAAGTCTGTTGATGCTTTTGACATGTTAAAAAACACTAACGCTTTTTCTAAATTATTATCTGAAATTGTCTAGTGGATTGGACCAAAGAATGTTATGTATTTTATTATAGATAATGCAGCTAATTATGTATCAGATAGGTATTTATTACAATCAAAGTATGGGCATATTTATTGGTCTCCATGCACTGCTTATTGTATAAATCATTTTAAAAGATATTGGTAGTATGGATCATATTTCTAGTCTTGTTTCACACGCATCTAAGATTACAATTTTTTTGTATAATTATGTCATATTTTTGTCTTGGTTAAGAAAGCAAGAAGATTGGGTTGAGATCATGCGTCCCGCTACTACCAGGTTTGTTACTACATTTATTACTTTAAAAAGTATTTATGAACATAAGTAACTACTTCAAAATTTAGTGACAAGTAAACACTTTTCAAGTCATAAATTATCAAAGAGTGAAAAAGGAAAATTATAAGTTTATACTATTATTTTAGATAATAAATTTTGGGATGCTTGCTTGATCATTGTGAAAATTGTGGCTCTGCTTATAAGGCTGTTGAGAATTGTTGACTTAGATGAGAAGCTATCTTTAGGGTATCTATATGATTGTATGTATAGAGCTCACAAAACAGTTATAAATCTTTTTAAAGGGAACGAGAAATTGTACAAGCCTTATATAGATATTACTGATTGACGATGAGATAAGCATCTTACTTAAAGGATCCATTTAGCAGTTTATTTGCTCAATCCTTATTGCTTATATAGTGGAGAAGAACGTACAATTAATATTATGGGCGATTTGTTTGATGTGAATGCAAATATATTTTCTTTATTGAAGAACAATCACAATCAATAAATGAAATTAAATTGTCTCATGAATGTTTAACGAGTTTTGCTAGATCATCATCAAAGAGAGAACTTATGATGAAAAAAATACAGTCAGGTAAGTTTTATACTTTTAATTCATTATTTACTTATTAATAATATATTTTTATCATAACTATTAATTTAAAATACAACTTCATTACAACTCTTTCCTAACACAAATAGCAAAAGACCCTTTTGGGACAACTTCATTACCACAAGATTATGATGATGATCCTAACGTCGCTGAAGAAACATCTGTTAGAGAAAGTGTTCTCTTTATAGACTTCATCCCCTTACTTCCACTATTCTTATTGTTGCTAGAGTTGGTGGTTGATGTTGTGGATGTAGCAGTAGTAGTATTTTTATTGCTGCTCTTTGGAGTGTTTGCCAGCTTCTTCCACTTCTTGCGGACTTGTTGAAGCCTAACAATGTCAGTGATCTTGTTATACTTCTTCACATCCATGGAAGTTGACAAAGATGAGACTCTTCGTGTTTATCTTCTGTGTGTGTTTGGATGCTCTTTGAGTGAGATGCTAGAGTTTCATATCCCAAAATGCTGCTCACGAGACTACTTCCAAAGGTACGTATCTTATATTTGAAGATCCCTAGCCCTTAGGCTTAAAGCTTCCTTGTCGGAGTGGAGGCAACAAGCTGTGGCTGTCGGAGCTGTTGCAAAGCACGAGGTCAGCAAGGATACTGAAGAACAATCAAAGGTATGGTGAGCAAATAATCATTTTCGTGTTGTCATGGAACAAGTAAGTTTTCTTTTCTCTCTCTACTTACTATCTCCAGATTATCCATCACTTCTTTGTTTTCCCCTGTGTCCCCATCTTGTGTTTTTTGGGTTTAGTCGTGAGATTTCCTTATCTAGGTTTTGTGATTCTAGCCTCTTTTGATATGAATGCGTTTATTTATGTTGTTAACATTATCTAGTGTCTATGATAATCATAAGGAGTTTCATTCTTTGCTCTATTAATTGTTGTTGGAGGTCTGAGCTTGTGTCTATTAGTTTAGCATCAATTTCTGTACGTGAAGTTCTTTCCCTCTACATCCATGTTCTTCCTTTGACTTCGAATATGAAAAATGGGGATTGTTTTTGTAGATGGAAGTGTTCGTGGCAGTTTAGACGGGTAACTACATAAGATTTTTTTTTATTTTTTTTACTTTTGAAGGCTAGACTTGCTTAGTACGCAAGGTCAGCCTTTTGGTTTAGAGTTCCTTTCGTAGACAACAGTAGATTGTCATTATAGATGGAAGAGAGAGAGGGAGAGGGAGAGGGCATGTGTGTTTCGGAAGCAAGGCATTTATTAGCCCTATACAGAAAAACGATTTTTTGGCATTAGAAATTTGCTAAATCTATGCTTAGGGATACTAACAACACTGCGCCGCCCACTCCTTCCCCTGCGTGTTTTAATACGGGTTGGACTTCTCGCCTTAGTCTTTATGCTTTCTGTTACTATCCCACACCTTCTTTCTAGTCCTCCTTATAAGACAAGCTTTTAGATTTAGTCATAACGTGTTTTTACAATAGAAACTCTTCCTTCTTTAGAATCTCTTCTCACCAAACATATACCATCTAGAGTGCCACCTTCAAAACCTCTTAGCGAGAGCTCCAACTTTGACACGAACGGGTGTGTTTAGTATGTGAGGTTCTAACCGTTTTTCTGCCCAGTTCAGTCATATCATTTGTTTTCATACTGGTTTCTTTGTGCATGACTGAGGATCCTTTAGTTGGCAAATTATTTAGTATTTATCGTAATTTTATTTTATTGCTATTTTATTATTTATTAATTTTTTGTTTATTATTAGTTCCGTATATTTATTATTAATATTATTATTATTATTATTACTATTATTATTATTATTAATTTTGTACTAGTTTTGCCTTTTTTCTCTCAAACCTGCATCACTCTTATATTGTCTCATTTGTATTGTGGGTCTACCGGAAATGGTCTCTCTACTATATAGGGGTAAGGCTGCGTACTATCAGGCCTCTCTAGACTCCGTTTCATTGTGGAACTTCGGACTGGGTGATGATGATGAACTCTTAATTTAAAATATAGATGAGTAATGGAGATTATTCGTTGACAATACTACAACATTGAAAAAACTCGCTATTAGGTTAATCAGTTAAATATCTTCTCAATCAGAGTGTGAACATAATTGGAGTATTTTTGAACGTATTCATAAAAAGAAATGAAATCGTTTGGAACATCAAAGACTTAATGACCTTGTTTATGTTACTTATAATATGAGAATGAAGAATAAGTATTTTATAGTTTTATTTTTATTTCAATAATTTTATTTTTATTATTGATTTTATAATTTTTCTATTATGTATTCAGAGCACTTAGTAAGAACAGAATATATGATCCAGTTGATATTGATTATATTGAACATATTGATTTTTGGATCGAAGAAGAAAAATCATCACCTGATCTTGATTATAATGAACTTGACAAGAAGATTTATGAAAAAATGCATTTGTTACAAGGAATGAATTAATAATATCTACTGATGGTCAGTTCATATCTTTTTTTGATCATATTTAAGTTAAAATTATACTGTATTACAAGTTTACGATTGAGAATAATTTCATACATTACTATTTTGTAATTTATTTTAATACAATAGAAGAAGTTGAAGCAAATACTTTGGATAAAAGTGTAGTTTACGAGTCTTTAAATAGCTTTGAAAAATTTGGAGTTTTTGACAATGATGAGACACAAACTTCTTCAAAAATTTAAATTTGATTTTTATTATTATTTTAAGTTTTATATTAAACTCATATTTATTTATTATTAGTTCATTATATAATAATAGACATTAGTGTATTTTTGATTTCAATAAAATATTTTATTTTTACTTATTCTTATAAGTTTTATTTCTTATTTATTATATACTGGTTTTATAGAGGTTTACTACCCGTTGAACCTCTAAACTTTAAATCTTTCCTTCAACCGGTTCGCAGGGCCGGTCCTATGCTTTTATGGGCCCAGGGCAAAATTAAATTTTTTTTTAAAATAGGGCCCTTTCTCATAAATTATACTTTTATGGGTTCAGGACAAAATTAAATTTTTTTAAAATGGCCCCCTTTCTCATAAATTATATTAATTTATAATTTTCTGAAGGTTTAATTAATTTATTATTATTATTTTTGATAAATTTTTTAATTAATAATTAGTTTAGAGAGGGGGCCCAAGCCTCCTCCCTGCCGGTTCGATGTCAGATACGATTTTTATAACATTAATAATAGGAGTGTTACGATAGAATAGTGAGTTGTTCAAAGAGTCCCCTCTCTTAGGAAAAGTTATGATCCGTTGGCATCAACCAAGACTCTATCATGCTTTTTCCTCAAAAACTAACTTCTCATTGATTTATTGCTCAAGTATAGAAGTGTCCATCTATATTTAAGTCACTCACTTGCAGGTGGCTAACACAACCACCAAAATCATATGTGTAACTGCTGAAGCATGGATTTTCTTTAGCTTCTAAAGGATGAATAAAGACCATCTTCTACTATTTTCACAGATGCAGATTTTTAAAGCTGAAGTAGAAGAGCAACAGGTTCCCTTTAGATATATAGTAGCACCTCAACAAGCCCTTTGTTATACCAAACTTTATGAGCCCATCTTGAGATAGCCAAGAATGGTGGTTTGTTCCCAAGAAAGAAACCAAGGAAGGATGCATCCCAAGAGCTAGCTCCTGCTTCCAGAATTTCAGTATCCTAGGCAACAATTTTCAAAACCCCCCTCATCCTTTGGCAGGCAGTAACGAAGCTAGTGGTTACTACGATCACTTAAGACTTGTTTCCAGCTCCGAATGTTATCGTTAGAAGATGGTGTAAATCAGAGAGCTTGTTATTGGTAGGGAAGGGAGCAGCTGGGATAGAGGATAGACGAGGAAATTTACCAACTTTAAAAGTTACAGAAGGGGAGGACTGGTCCAAGGTAATTGGCTCTACTGTCAAGAAAGTAAGGCCTGGCTTTGCAGGAAGTCATAATGCAATTCAATATTAATTTCCAAAAACAACAATATTTTGATCAATTTAACCGAAAGGTTCGAACCAAGAAATGCCACCCATACAATGTAAGTGTAGTTGACAATGATGTAGTACATCCCGCTTTACGCTAAAGGTTTTCCAATGCCTCAGGTGAATTATATTAACGGCATGTTGGCCGCCATAACTCCATATTTCGAGGCCATGAAAGACTCCAAAAGAATTCTCAGGTAACGGAAATCAACTGGGACACCACTTGAATGGTTTAGAACAATTATAATTTTCCTTTTAAGGCTGGAAAATCAACGAGGACCCCAACCTCCGCCTCCAGGGGTTAGAATCTGAAGAATTTCACCAGCCTGCACCTCGACTGTGTTCTTACCTCCAAGATATATCTTTCTTTTATCCTTTGTAATCAAGAAATTTGCCCCACGAGCCCCATTTCTTCCTCCTTTCAAACCTCTTGGAGCATGAACACGTCTCTCTGAAAGAATGCTCACTACAACTGGCCTCCTGAACTCTATCTCCCTTACCAGACCATCACCCCCTTTATGATGTCCAAATCCCCCACTATTCTCTCTCAATCCAAATTTATGCAAAACAACAGGATACCTTTGTTCGAAAATCTCAGGATCAGTCATGCGAGTATTAGTCATGTGGCACTGGACTCCACTTGTACCATCCCAGCAAGGGCCAGCTCCACTGCCACCTCCGATGGTTTCATAATAACCAAAAGTATCATCCCCGAAAGTGAGATTATTCATACAACCCTGAGAACAAGCACAAGCCTGAAATGCTGTCAGAATAACATCAGTTATTCTCTGAGATGTTAGCACATTACCTCCAACCACAGCAGCCCTGTCACTTGGTGACAGAAGCGACCCTTTGGGTATATGAATTTTCACTGGGGCTAAACAACCCTGATTAAGAGGTATATCAACATTCACCAAGCAGCGCAGGCAGTATATGACTGCGGCGGCTGTTACTGCTTCTGGTGCATTCCAGTTGCCATAAACCTCAGGGCTTGTCCCACTAAAATCAAAAAAAGCTTCACCTTTATCCGAATCAATTGTGAGCTTCAGGTGTATAATTGATCCATCATCCATGTAATCCTCTTCCTCAATGATTACATCATTATGATCTACAAACTTAGCTGATTCTGATGAGACTTTAGTAGCAACTGACTTTAGCATTTCCCTAACTGCTTCTTCTGCATTAAGTTGCACATATGCCATGTAAGCCTGAACAATGTCCAAACTGTACTGGTCAATAAGTTCTTTGATAAGGTATATTCCTCTTTGGTTTGCAGCTACTTGTGCATGTAAGTCGGATAAATTATCCTGAAGGCGGCGGGTTCCGGGAATTTTGTAAGCTGTTGCTTCATCAGAACAGGGGAACTGGAGAAGTTTGATAATTGCTTCTTCTTGAAAAATACCTCTTTCCACAAGCTTAAATGCTCTAATTGCGGCGCCTTCTTCCCATATGGCCTTTGAGAACGGGGGCATACTTCCAGGAGTTATACCTCCAATCTCTGCATGGTGTCCTCTACTTGCAACAAAAAAAACAAGCCTCCTGTTATCAAAAACAGGTGTGATGACAGTTATATCTGGAAGGTGACTACCACCAGCACAAGGATGATTGGTAATCAGCACATCTCCTTCATTCAGATTCTTGCCCCAGTAATCTATCTGCCAGCGTACAGTACTGGACATGGCTCCAAGGTGCACTGGTACATGAGGAGCATTGGCAACTAATCCCCCATCAGGACCAAAGAGAGCACAAGAAAAATCTAATCTTTCCTTTATATTGGTTGATATTGACGTTCTCTGCAGGGTCCGCCCCATTTGTTCAGCTATTCCCATAAACCTGTGATTGAAAATTGAGAGTTGCACAACGTCTGCTACTTTTTCAGCTACTTTTGTGGTGAGAGTGCTGGACTCTAATTCAATTTTGATGTTTCCGTATTTAGTTATGGTGGCTTTACAATATGGTTCCACTATCACTGTACTATTTCCATTCATGATGATTGCTGGGCCAAGTATAGTATTGCCAAACCCCAAATGTTCAAGCTTGAATAATGGTGTTTCAACCCATCCAGTGCTGTAGAAAACCTTGTAGTGGCCTTCCGGTTTTGGGCTACCAGAAGCAGGCTCCAAGACCTGTGGTTTCAATATGTTAGTGATTCCAACACCATGAACTCTCACATCACAGATCAGAACATGTCTATTCTCAAGCTTGAACCCATACTCCTGCTGGAAAAGCTTCACAAATTCCACAGCATAATCAAATCCTGATCCATCTGTATTTAAACGTCTCTTAACCATGATAGCGGTATCTGTTCCCTCGTATCTTAGATTTAAATAATAGTCTGTTTTAATGTTCTCGTCGCTGAAACCTTGATCCTGTAATTTCTGTTTCACCTGCTTCTGCAACAAATCCTGCCTGCGGGAGGCCTCCAAGACTGACTCAGGATTATAAATGGCAGAATATGGTTCTTGTGCCTCTTCAACAACATCTGCCAATCCCATACCATAAGCACTTAAGATCCCGCAGAACCTATGGATGAATACTTCAGTCATACCCAAAGACCTGGCAATAGCACAAGCATGCTGCGGCCCAGCACCTCCAAAGCATGCAAGAGCATGATTTCTTGTTTCATGGCCCTTCATCTCAGTTAACTGCCGTATCGGACGGCACATTGTCTCATTTGCAACATCAACAAATCCCTGAGCAATCTGCTCAACTGTCATGTCCTTTGCAGATGAATCTTGAGTCTTCCTGTAGAAGTTTATTTGCTTCGCAAGCTTCTCAAATTCTTCTCTAGTTGCTTTGACATCTAATGGCTGATCTTCTTGGGGACCAAAAATGGATGGGAAATAATCAGGAATTACATAACCAAGAATAAGGTTTGCATCAGTAACTGCCAATTCCCCTCCTTTCCGGTAGCAAACTGGACCGGGTTGTGCTCCCACTGATTCTGGTCCTACTCGGAAAGCACCAAATTGGAACTTCAACTTTGATCCACCACCAGCAGCAACAGTGCTTATGTCAAGTTGAGGTGCTTGTATAATGGTACCAGCAATCTGAGTTTCAAAAACTTGTTCATAAGTTCCAGCAAAACGACTGACATCAGTAGATGTACCACCCATGTCAAATCCAATGAGAGGCTTCTCCGTTTCAAGCCCAAAAAGAGTCTGTGAGTAACCAACAACTCCACCTGCAGGGCCAGACAATACAGCTTTGTGTCCAGAAAATTTGATTTCTGGTGCAAGTCCCCCATCTGACTGCATAAACAGAACGTTCAGCTTCCCCAGCCCTTCATCAAATTTAGAAATGAACCCTGATAAGTAATCTTTGATAACTGGGCTCAAGTATGCATCCACGCTAGCAGTTAGACCCCGGGGAACAGCTCTGACCATGGGTGTCAGAGTCGAAGATAAGGAGACATGTCTAAAACCCAAGCTCAAGGCAACCTTTTCCAAAGCCAGTTCATGATGTGGGAAGGTATAGGAATGAATCAACACAACAGCCAAACAGTTAATACCTTTTTCCAGTAAACATCTCAATGAAGGCTTCAACGCCTCTACATCAAGTGGCTTCACAATCCTCACAAGCTCACCAGAGATCCCTTTGACTAAGGATGCTCCGAGAACTTGACTGGGCACCTCCTTATCAGGAACAAGCTGAACTCTCTCATCAATTTCAAGAACTTCCTCATAAAGATTAGTGGGTCTGGATACGGTGAGATCGAAGATGTTCGGTCGAGCCTGGTTACCAATCTGCAACAAATCCTTGAAGCCCCGAGTGACACAAAGAGCAATCCTTTGTCCCTTTCTCTCCAAAAGGGCATTGGTTGCAACAGTAGTGCCCATCCTAATCCATTCAATATTTTGAGTAGGGATTTTGGACGATCTTGGGATTTTGTCTCCCGTGTATTCTTCAAGAATTCTGCGAATCCCTTCAACAGGAGCATCGTCATAGTTAGAAGGATCAACTGAGAGTAGTTTCAAGACTCGACCATGAGGCTGTCCAGGAATTTCCGCATAGACATCAGTGAAAGTGCCTCCTCTGTCAATGCAAAATCGTAGTTTCTCTTCATCGCGACTCCCCATTCCTACCAACTTCAAACTCGAAATATTTCAGAGAAAAATGAAAAACCCAAGAAGTAAATCAGCAAATCAAACGTGCAGTAATATTGGAGAAATATGAATGACATAACTAGACGGAATAGATATAATACATCGCTCACAACTATTACTAGTATCTATCACACAGATTATGAGTTGCGAAAGAAAACGAAAAGAATAGGTCAGTGAAGTAGGCAAGGAGTTGATACGTGCAACTGATGAAAAACGAAGAGAAGGAAGCATGTGAGATTAACTACTATTTAAGAGGAAATACCTGAATTGAGAGGAAGAGAAGAACTTCGAATGACGTGAGGCTTACTTCTCTTACTCACTATTGTCTTCCGAGTCCATCTAATTCTTTATTCGTTTACCAAAGATGAAAGTGAAACATACCACGTTTTCAAGCGGCAATAACGTTAAACCAAAAACTTGCTTGCAGTTTCCAGTCTAAGAATACACACGGATGCGTGAAATTTGAGTCATAATCTTCCATACCATGTCAGTTGTCTTATTCTATAAATCTCAGCTATTTATTTATATAAATTTTACATAAATATATGACTAAAATTTATAAAACAAAGTAAAAATAGAGTAAAATGGACAAAGTATCTTATCCCGTGAAATTTCCGAGCCTTTTGTTTTTGGTTAGCTTTGGACCCTTCTTTGTAATCAAGAAATGATAACAAAGAAATGTTACATATATCAGTCACTCTTCTTAAACTCTCCTTGTACACTGAATAAGTTAATTTTTTATTGTAAGCTCGTGAAGATTGGTGTAGTATACATCAAAAAAGATATTTGGTAATAAATTTCATCAATTTTGTTTCACACACCACTTCTCGCTGTCGACTATATTCGCACAAGGTAAACCAATAGTTGCAGTAAGCATTTGACACCATTCTTCGTTGTTTATTTTGTTGAATATGCTTTCTTAATTCTTCTTTGGGTTATGTACTGATTGTAGTTGATGGTGTGATAATATGGGAGACTAATTGAAGGTGTGATAATGTAGATGGCTTTGGAGATTATATATTTGTTGTCCATATCTATTCTTGTTCTGCAACCTTCTTTTACTCACTACTCTTTCTTGTAATTTCTATAATGATCTTCTGAAAAAATGAAGTTGTCATATGTTATTCATGTCTTATTGGAAGGTGATAAGTGTAAATTGCATCGTGTTTTAGAGTATAGTTTGATATGTGTTTAGTCGTTAATTCAATCATTTAATATATGTTTAGGTTAGAATTATGTTAGTTTGTTAATTATTTATGTTTTAAGTGTTTTGAGGGCTAGTATAAGATTTTGACCTTAAATATTTTGTTTTTGAGGTACCTTTATGTGTTTGCTAGTATTATATGGTCAACATCGAAAAACAAAAAAATTTCAGAGACATTCAGGTTGAAACAATGGCTCACGATCGTGGCTGGCCATGATTGTGATAGAAGGCTCAGATGTGAACCACGATCATGACCTGCATCTAGCAGACGTGCAGACGCTCATGAACTTCACGTTTCAAGGGATTTTTTGGAGCTTTCAAACCCCAAAAATTCCTAGGGTTACCCAAAACATAAAGAAGAATAAAAAGAACATAAAGAGGCAGAGAGAGGGAGACCATCGAAAAACCCTAGAAAGAGATCATCGAGAGATAGAGGAAGAGATGAAGGAAATGAGAAGAGGAGAAAAAGCTAACTCGAAGTATTTCTCGGATTAGGAGGTTTCCTGATGTTGCTGCCTCCCGTCATCCATTTTAGATTGTATTTCCTGTTCTTTTCAGTTTGATTATTGTATAGAATTGGATTAAATAGTTGATGATATGATTTAGAATGTCGAGGATGTTCTAAACTCACCTTCAGAATTTTATTCTTGAATTAATGAGAATCTGATTGTTTATGCGCTTATTAGATATTATTGTGAGTTGATCCTACTATTGCATAATTCAATAATAAACTGAGAGGGTGAATCGAATAAAAAATGATTAAATTGGACTAACGAGAGTTAGGTGATTTAATAGAAACCAGAATTAAATCAGATCGATAATTTATGTGAAGAGAGATCTTGTATAGGTTTTCGATAGTTTAGTAGAGAACTTTAGAACTAATTAGGATTTTAGATAGGGTGTGAATTTCACAACCTCCATAATCTGATTAGGGTTTATAATTTAAGGTTAATGGTTATAATTTGAGAGAGAGTAATCAACCCTAGGATAGTCTAGAACCAACAATCCAATAATTCATAATCAGTTAGGTTAGCATCAAGGATAGGTAAAATTTTCTTTCTCTCAATTGGTAATTTCCTTCGATTGATTATTGGGTATGCTGCAAATTGCTTAATAATTAGTATTTTCATGTTTGATTCTGAATTTGATTGATTGAATTAAATTCTCGTATTAGTTTCGTTGCATCTTGAATTTCTGGTATTTGTTTCTGGCCTTGGATTTTAGGATTAGATTAGTTCCCTCCTCGTAGGATCGACACCTTTGGTAATACGCTAACAAAACCATGCGCTTGCGAATTATCGATGGTTAATAATCAAAACTTACACACAACTAAACTTCAATCAAGTTTTTAAGGTCATTATCAGGGAGGCATAGATTAGTTTAATTCTTATAGTCTAAGGCTTTTTCACCATCTTTTGTTATAAAAAAGGAAGAGGAGAAAAGCTGGCATAAAGTAGACGACACATCAACTTGGATATTAGTAGACAACAACGGAGAATCTCAAGAGTTGAATGCCTAAAAGTGAAAGAAAGAACAATCATGAAGGATATATATTGTAGGGAGCAAAGGATTCTTGTAGATTTCAATGAGCCCCAATATAGTTGGAGAAATCATCATCCTTATTTGAACACGTACACCTTGGGGTTACAAAACTACCCAGATTTCTATTGGTATAACAATGAAAGGATTCCCATTGAACATTAAGACTTACTAGGATTTCAACAATATGGATCCAGTTTATGGGATTCCAAGTTGGACAAAATCATGAATAAGCTCACGAATATGGAAGAGACCTAGAATAGTTTGGAAGAGAAGTTTGAGCAAGTAGCAGAAAATTATGCCTCTTCTATTTACAACCTAGAGGCTCTGTCAGGTTATCACGCTGAGGAATGCAGTAGAGTTAGAAGAACTAGTGAGAAATTAGGCTAAACCCCACCTTATAGAAGAACAAGAAATTAAGAAAAAAGATGAAGAAAGGGATGAAAACCTCCTATATTATCTACTAGATCTTGGTATACCATGCTTGAACATCGAAAATACTTTAGTAGACGTCTATAAAGAGAACATTATCCTTTAGATTAGTAATGACCAGTTGACATTCAACATGAATGATGTATTAAAAAATCCGAAGGAGGGTGACTCATTCAAGTGAATTGATGTGTTCGAATCTTTAAAAGAGCAAAAAAAGAAGCTATGAAAGTCTCTGTTCGTGAAGCAAAAGAAGAAAAAGAAAAGGGAGTAATTAGGGAAAAACAAAAGCAAATCACCCTTTTACCAAACAAACTACTAGACTTAATAGATGATTTAAGGAGTTTCGTTATTCCTTATTTTATTGACAGTTTGTTAGTGAAAAAGACATTACTGAAATTAATTGGTTTTCTCAACTTTATCAATATTGTCCTCCTAATCATTTTGTAATTTGTAGCTTACTCACAGGCTACAAAATTGATGTTAAATGAGAAAGGTGGAAGTAAGCTACTTATAATTGATCTGGGCTGAACTTCCAAGGATGCAAGGTGAAGCTAGTGACTCTAAATTAGAATGTTTAGTAGTTAGATTTAAATTGTTGTGTGGTTAGGTTTGTTTTAAATTCTAAAATAAGTTCTGAATGTTTTGTAATGGTTTGGATTGCTAATTCTTTTACTCTCTTAAATCACTTATAAGATAGGAAAATAGTCTCGATGTCAAGAGGATTTGGTCTCAACACTATTGCCATCACCACCTCCATCACCATAAACGGTTTCGTGTTCTAACCATTTTCTTCTCATTTTTGTTAGTATTTTCTTCTTGTGTTTTTTCATAAATTGTGTTTTATTTCCCCTGATATGTTTGTGTACCCTTCTCATATTGAGGACAATGTGTTGTTCAAGTGTAGGGAGGGTTGTGTGTTTTTACCTTGAGTGTGAATTTTACATATTGTATGATAGTCTTTTTAGGTTACATGATGTGAATTGTGTGAATGTGTCAATGGCTAGGACTTAACGGGATAGATTTAGCCTTAAACATAGGGTGCGTTTGGATACTCACCAATCAGCTGTTTTTTCAGCTGATTGGTGGTTGTTAGCTGTTTGACTTTTCTAACAGCTAACAATAACGTTTGGTGAGTAGCTTTTTAACAAGCTTATTGAAACTAATCAGCTGAAAACGAAAACGCTGCCATCTATGAGCGTTTTCGTCTATCAGCTGAAATGAATTGACCTAAAATCCAACTATACCCTTTATTATGTTGATGCATGCATATAGATTTGTTTAATGTATTATTTGGGTTTAATTGATCATGCTTTAAAATTAATTATTTAATATTTACAAATTTGTTTTTTTATCTTTTTTAATAATATTTAATTATTTAATGGTTATTTGGTGTAGTATAATTATCTTAAATTATTATATATAAACAAATAATAATGTTTTTATAATATAATATTTTAATATATAATATTTTAATATATTTATATTACAATTTTATATAATTTTTAAATAATATTCACAAATTAATTCTATTACTCATTTTACATTAAGACATCAAATAATTTTAAATTAAGTAGTAAATATCAATATTACAATGATAAAATAGTATTTATATATTTATTTTGTTGAAATAGTCTAATTCAAATTAGAAAAAATAATTAAATAATAAATATGAATATTACTCATTATCACGATGATGATGATAATGATGATGATGATGATTATTATTATTACTATTAAATGTTCTTTATTTTTATTAAATTTAATTATTATTACTATTATATAAAATTAATTTTTGTAAAATTAAATATTTAAAATTTAAATTCCTATAAAAATATTCAAAGAAATACTAAGATATATAATATTTATACCCTTATATATATTTTTAAAGTCATGTCCTTATAAGTCATTTTACACATAAACAGCTAATACTAAACATCTAATTTTACCAAACATCTTTAACAAACAGCTAATGCAATCTGCTGATCAAAACAGCTGAGAGAATCAGCTATCAACTACCAGCTTATAGAATCAGCTAACAGTTAATGCAATCAGCTGTTTGCCAAACAGGGCCATAGTCTTTTAGGTTGCGAAGATTTATTAGCTTATGAAATTAGTAACCTAAGTTACTTAGGGCTAATATTCTGGTTAATTAGGATACGATATTAGTCCATTCACCTTAGGAATTTTCCATACTCATTTATAATTTTAGGCCAATCAAATAAGTGGCATTATTATTACATTTTCATGAGAATGATTAGCTAACGCAATAAGGTAGGCAAAATTTTGTGTTAAAAAAGGGGTTGTATACTTTTAACTAAAATAACTATTCTGCTAACCTTTGGGTTATGAATAGAGCTAGTAGCCAGTTGAGAATGTGATGTAGTTGAGTAACCGGATCGACACACATCACAAATGTGTGTCTTCGTGTAAAAAGGCTATAATGACATCCAACAAACAACTTAATAACAACATGACTTAGTTGAGTAACTGGATTGACATTCATCACAAATATTTGCCTCCGCGTAAAAAGACTAGGTGAGTAACCAGATCAACATTCATCACAAATGTTTGCCTCCGCGTAAAAAGACTAAGTTCATGTCCTTAAGGAAAAATTAACAGAAAGAATGTTTTCAAATAAAAAAACCTACCAAACTTGTTAGTAGCTTCATTTTTCATGAAAAACTACTGAGGAATAGCTACACTTTTGTTTTTGACTGAATGATTATCATTATATATATGTGCAAGTGATAGAGGTGAATAAACTTAACATAAAAATTTTAGTTTGTATATTTAGTCCAAGGTGCTTAGATGCATATTTCACTTGTTAATAAGTTAGAATGACTTGAAGGATTGTGTTTATAATTAAATTTGTTTCGGTAAGTTGAAGCCATTGTCTCATTATTGTATATGCGTGTTTTGTGTTTTCTTGATTTGTTTGATTGTTTTTGCTTGCTTGAGGACAAGAAAATTTTTAAGCGTGGGGATGTTGATAAGTGTAAATTGCATCGTGTGTTAGGGCATAATTTGATATGTGTTTAGCCGCTAATTTAATCATTTAGTATGTGTTTAGGTTAGAATTGTGTTAGTTTGTTAATTATTTATGTTTTAAGTGTTTTTAAGGGTTAGTACAAGCTTTTGAGCTTAAATATTATATTTTTTAGGTACCTTGATGTGTTTCAAGGTCAACATCGAAGAATAGAGGAGTTTCAGAGACATTCGGGCCGAAACAACAACCCACGATTGTGATAAAAGCTCCAAGAATGGCCCATTATCGTGGCCTGCATGCCACGATCATATCATAAGGCTCAGATGTGAGACACAATTATGGCCTGCGTTGGGCAGACATGCAGACGCTCATGAACTTCACGTATCAAGGGATTTTTTGGACCTTTTGGAGCCCCAAAAAACCCTAAGTTTACCCAAAACATAAAGAAGTATAAAAAGGATATAAAGAGGTAGAGAGATGGAGCTTTTGCATCAACCACCTTGAGAAACCCTAGAGAGAGAGATCATTGAGAGATAGAGGACGAGAAGAAGGAAGAGAGAAGAGGAGAAGAAGCTGACTCGCAGTACTTCTCGGATCAGGAGGTTTCCCAATGTTGCTGCCTTCGGCCATCCATTTTAGATTGTATTTCTTGTTCTTTTTAGTTTTATTATTGTATAGAATTGGATTGAATAGTTGATGATAGGATCTAGAATGTCGAGGATGTTCTAAACTCACCTTCAGAATTTTATTCTTGAATTAATGAGAATCTAATTGTTTATGCATTTATTAGATATTGTTGTGATTTGATTATGAGCATAGTTTGATAATAAACTGAGAAGGTGAATTGAATGAAAAATGATTAAATTGGACTAACGACAGTTAGGTGAATTAATAGAAACTAGAATTAAATTAGATCCATAATTTGTGCGGAGAGAGATCTTGTATAGGTTTCTGATAGTTTATTAGAGAACTTCAGAACTAATTAAGGTTTTGGATAGGTTGTGAATTGAGAGATTGCAACCTCTATAATCTAATTACGATTTATGATTTAGAGTTAATTGTTATAACTTGAGATAGAGTAATCTACCCTAGGATAGTCTAGAACTAACAATCCAATAATTCATAATCAGTAAGGTTAGCATCAAGGATAGGTAAAATCCCCTTTCTCTCAATTGTAATTTCCTTCGGTTGAGTCTGGGGTGTGCTGCAAATTGCTTAATAATTAGTATTTTCATGTTTGATTCTTAATTTGATTGATTGAATTAAATACTCATATTAGTTTCATTGCATCTTGAATTTCAGTTATTTTTCTGGCCTTAGATTTTAGGATTAGATTAGTTTTCTACTCGTGGAACGAATACCTTTAGTACTACACTAACGAACCGTGTGCTTGTGGATTATCGAGGGTTAATAATTAAAACTTACACACAACCAAGCCCTAATCAGAAGGTCATACCATTGCAGCTCTTCTATTAGACACAAACTTTTGCAATGTACATTCACAATTTTTTCTATAGAAAAACATCCCCTTTCTTTTATTTGTTTAATAGAACTGAAGGAATACCTTGGTATTTTAGGTCAAAACTTGCTAAAGAAATATGTATAAGTCTCTTTTGTTCCTTTCTAATAACGAGCACCTTCTTTTAAGTAATTAATAATAGTCAAACAATGATACTTATCAATTCACTAACCAAAATAAACCTAAAAAAAGGTAAAAAAACATCATGTAAATGGAACTCTTATGTTAAATAAACATTTCCAGCTTTATCAATATTGTTGGTTATTCCATTAAGTAAGTAATTCAACAAAGCTCTGTCAAGATTGATTAAGTTTTGGAAAACAATTAGGTTAGGAATTAATATAAATTTTGTATCAGTGATCCAATAGCTTGCATCTAAAACATGCAAAATATCTATATATTTTAGGTCAAAACTTACTAAAGATGATATGTATAAGTCTCCTTTCTTCCTTTTTAATAACTAGCACCTTCTTCTAAGTAAATAGTAATAGTCAAACGATGATATCTTATCAATTCATTGACCAAAAATAAACAAAAAAAGGTACAAAAAGAGCATCATGTAAAAGAATTCTTATGTTAAATGAACATTTCTAGCTTTATTAATATTGTTGGTTATTCCATCAAGTAAGTAATTCAACAAAGCTCTGTAAAGATTGATTAAGTTTTGGAAAACAATTAGGTTAGGAATTATTATAAATTTTTTTCAATGATCCAATAGCTTACATCTAAAACTTGCAAAATAGAAACTGTCAGGTTTACCAACAAAAGAAATAGATATCTCTCTACTCTTTTTGCATTGATAGTGTTGCACAATCCCTCCCTTTCCTTTAAGCAATCTTATGGTCTCTTCTACTTTATCACCTAGTTATTCCAACGTGGAAATCTCTCCTTCTACTTCCTCCTCAAATGGTAAACTATACAATCTTAACATTAAATACCAACCTCGCTAGCTTGAAACAATTATCTTTTGTGTACTTATCTTGATCACAATAATTATAATGACCTTTGCCTTTTTTTAATTTAATTTTTTTTATCTTTTTTTGATGAATAATTTTATGAAGATTGTTGTCACTTATCTCATGCCTCCAAAACATTTTTGTACCTCTCTTTAAGCTTCTACTCTTAATATCATCGAATAATCTTTTCTAATAGTAGCTAAAGAATTATGTAATACCATTTGATTTATCATTTTATCATATTCTTTATACAATTCCATCAAGAATAGAATCAATATATTCTTATTCGTTACTTCTTCAATCTATTTTATTAATACACAAATAAAACATGGTTGAGGATCTAATTCTATCAACTCATGTAATCTATAAGTTCTTGAGGGCATATAATATACATGAACACTTATACAAAATCCTTCAAAATTGAATTTAAAATCGACTATGTCACTATATAATTTACCATTTGCAATTACTAAATCAAATCATACTCAAGAAATTTAACCTTGTCACCAACAAACCATGATTTGTTCTTAGTGAACTATTGTTAGATCCAATCAAAGGTGTTGCTACAAGATTCTTACATAAATGATTAGAATTTTGTAATGGAAGCAAATAACCCTAACTTATTAAGGACACTTAACTAGGAATAGATCGAATGCAACTTGCAATGCTAATGTTTATAACTTCATTGTTGCTCTTGTTAAGATTTTGACTAGAAGGTTTATATTTTTTGCAATGTTAAAACAAGTAGATGACTAATTTTGTTGAAAGAAACTTTTAAGTAGACAACCTCTCTTTTCAAGCTCATTTAAGTTACTAATTAAATATTTGTATGATGATATTATAATAGGATTAACCAATATGGGCAAAAATAAGATGAATGTAGCTTTCATTGCTTATGCACTTGGTGTATATTTGACATGGAAAGAGTGTTAAGGTGCCATTAATGGATTCAAGGAATCTATTTATTATTTTTTAAATAATTTAGTAGAAGCTAAAAGGATATATTCCTAATTTTGATGAGAGAAAGCATTATGTTAAATGGTAAAATAATTTTAATATATATATATTGTTATATTTGATATTTTAATTGTATTCAACTATAAGTAATATATATATATATATATATATATATATATATATAGTTGGAGTAGACATTCTTTAAGATCCTTCACTAAAAAATGAACTTTTGAAAATTTCAAGCTATCACCTATTAAGGTACCTTAGCACAAACTAATCTAGTTAAAGGGAAATAATCCAAGGTCAACTCTCATCATATAGCTAGCCATCCAAAATAAGCTAATTACACCAAATATGGTGAAAACAAACTATACTATTAGTCCTTATTGTATTTTACGCAGCTTGGAATTGTACATAAAAGACCATCTCTTCTTCTAATAAGCTTACATTAAAGAACTCAGGTCTATAATACAAGTGATCAGCAATTTTCTTCATAGAGAAGTAGCTTGGGAAAACATCACATCTAAGACCTCCAATGCTTCACTTATAGGAGACGATTACACTCTTCTTAAACTATCTCTATGCATAACTATTTATGAGGTCTAGAAAGAGAGGAACTAGAGAAGATTTAAAATAAAGTAAACTGATTTTCACTCTGTCAACTGCAATACTTTCTCTAGGATAAAATAGTGCTTTCATTTCATCTTTGAATAACCCAAAATCTTGAAAATTATAGCAAATAGATGGGGTTTAAATTGGTCAAGTTACACTCCTAATTTTTAGTCTTGATTTTATGACTATATTAGGGAACCAATGAGATTAGTTCTCTATATAGCCAACATTTTATCTTCTAGTAGGAATTAGCTTTCCATTTTTGTAATATAATTCTTTTCATTTCCCAAAAAATAGGTGTCTTATTTCATATTTACACCATCTACTTAGTTTCTCTAACTAAATTGGATTATTTCACCACTTCAAACATTATGTGTTAATATAGGGGTTATTCTATTATTGGTAATTCCCAGGTTTGATTGACATGGAAAACATGTTGCAAACTTCACATTCGTTATTATTTTGCTCTCTCTTAAAGAGCTCACAATATAATACTTAAGTTGATCATACTTATGTACTCAAGTTATCAATTTTCCTTATACGTCCTCTATTTGAGTTGAAGTTATTATAACTACATCCATTTTGTTAACACCTATTAATCTGTGTGCCCTTGCCTATTTAATTGTTATTGAAAATTGTTAATCACCATTTTCTAAATCAACTTTAAGGTAGCTTTTAAAGTCTTATTTTTTTTAACTTTTCCGCAACTACTGCATCAACCAATTGTTTTATTACATAGTCTAGACCATTTAAAAATGTTTGGACATGTAATCATGTAGGTAGAAAATGGTGTAGACACGTCTTTATCTATCCTAAAACATATAGAGTATCTTGTTATCATGTCGTCTGTATGTAAAAAATTCATTCCTTATCTTTGCAATCTTTACTAATAAGAAACACTTATCTAAAACCCAGTCACTAAATTATCACGTATACTTATTAAAACACATAGGTAAATTTTTTAGAAGATAAAATTGCATAATGTGTTAAAAAAAGTTTCTTATAAAATTGCCTAGCATACTTACACCTTAACATACCTATACCATCACCAAATTTTGATTAATAGTCTAAAATTCAAGACATATGTATGGCTACAATCAATCTCTATCTAATTGGGTAAGGGATAGGTTTCTTACCTCTCGAGTGCTTATTGGGCCGAAAAATTCAGAAAATTGTTTTCTTTGTTATGAAGTCAGAACATTTTCCCTCTTCTTCTATATCCAATATGAGTCTAGGATTGTCTTCATTTGCAGAGGATTAGACAAGGTAACATAAGGAATGGTAATGGCCTCTACTTGGATTAAACCCTTCTCAAGTTGGATTACTCCTTAAATAAGTCTTCCTTACCTAATTGTTTAGAGTGTTTCCTAAATTCCTAATGGGTTGTTACTTCAACTACTACATTTCTTGATCCCTTAATAATATAAATACAACCTTGACCATATCTCATCATCATTTGTTATATTGACATTATATGCATAAGATATCTCTAATGAAGTGTCTATATGTGAGTAAGGGTCATCATCCAGTAATTTTTCTAATTGCAAAAAAATTTATAATATGAATAACATTTGATGTTAAAATTATTCATCATGAATAACAATATTGAATTGTGTCCACATAGGTTATGACTTCATATAGTTTAATAGTGTTATATGCTCTCCTTCTATTATATCATGTTATTGATATTGGATGACTAAGTTTTTCTTTTCTTTGAGTTTATAAAGAAATGTTTTTTCTGTTCTATATCTTCTTCAATAAAGTTAGGGGCCTTGCTTTTTGTCATACAACAAGTTTCACAAACTTGGAGTAAAAATGTCTTAAGAACAAAAAAAAAAGAATATAAATGAAATAAAAGAATATAAAAAAGAATATTAATGACTAGATTTATAGTTACTAAGTCTCTTTAATATCACATCTATCTCTAGCAATAGTACTAGAAACTTGATTGATGTTTTCTCTACTATGTTAGTACAAGACTACAATCATGTGGACCTACAATTTTATATTAATGTAATGATAACTAGAGTTCCAAACCTACTAACATTCCTAAAGGAACAAAACTGTAATAGCAAAATTAAATTCTTATGAAGAGAAGTGTTTTGTCTTCTCTATGGGAAAATTACCATTATACCCTTAAATTGTCACTTTTAAATTATTGTTTCAAGTAAGATTCTCTAGGCGGGCCATTTTGCCACTTGGCTTCACCTAGAGTCATTATCTCATAGGTAAATCTCTATCCCCCTCCTCCTCTCAGATCAGAGCTCCTGGTTCTCTATCTAGAAGCATGAGTGAGCCCTCTCTAATCATCCATAATATAGGAACTCCTCTTAAGTTCTTATATAAAATGAGAAAGAAGTTTCATGCTCTTACCTAATTAGTCAAGAAGGTGCCTTCAATCCTACAAAATCTTCAAGCAATTTATTAGTTTATAATACATAGATAATCTCTCCAACTTATAAAAGTCTAAAGTGGATGGAATCTTGACTCCATTAGTAGAAATTATCTAAGTAAATATAGTAGCTTAGCATTCTTCACTGGTGGGATAATTTCTAGATAAAGACCTCCTTTGCCTAAATATAATACTAGGCAACCACCTAATGAAGCAAACTAGGGCTAGAGAAAGCATGATGCCTTAATTTTCAAATTCTTAAAAGATGCAGACATTTTAAACATTATAGAGTAAGTATATGGCTCATTGTGCATCAGACTCTAATCTTGTAAAAGTGGCACCTTGGAATGAATATGGAGAGAAATAAAATTGAATTAATGCCTATATAGGTCAATTTCTACAATGTCCCACTTAAATACTATAATACGGAAGGAATGAGCTTTCTAACAAGTTCACTAGTGATATGTTCTTAAATACTTTAGTTCATATTTGATTTTAGGCACAATTCAGAAGCGAAAGAGCTAAAGTCAGTCAAAAGCACTATATTTGAGCTATTTTCTGAAGATACATACTCACTTGTCTTCACGGAGCAAGAACAAGAAGGATTAGAGAAAGAGAAGACAAGAAAATGCTAAAATAATTGAAGAAGCATATTGTTAAGGCCTTAAGATACATCTCACTGTGAGAGGTGTGTCACACCCATAACACACCATGTCATGGGTGTGACACTAGTTTCATAGCTGTCACGTCCATGCAAGGGGTCTCACGGGCTGTGAGATAGTGCCACCTTACCCAAAACCCTACATTTTTTTGTATAAAGTGTCATTTTGATGGCATAAACTTATGTTTTCATTTGGGAAAATTTGGAGAAAGTTTTGAAAGGTTTCAAGAGAATGAAGAAAGGCAAAACTCTCATCCTTTTGAGACCCGTGGAGGGTTAGGCTTTCTGACACCAGTTTCGAGGTGACATCGACAGCGATGATCTTTGTATTTGTTGATTCTTTATCTCTTTAGGAATTGATTATGTTATCCTATGCATATGAATTTTGGTTTTGTATATGAATGATCGTATTTTCATTATCATTCGATTGTTTGTGTATAAACCCATAGCTAGAATTTGAATATAATCTGTAATTGTTATATTTGAGATTCATTTGTGTAAGCTAATGGTTCGTAATCATTATGGATAACATAACCTAGGTAAAATGACCCGAGTATATATAGTTGTTACTTAGATTGGTCTTTTTCCCTAATTCATAATGTAGCTATTCAAATAAACGTAGAGAGCTTGCTTTAGGTTTCCTGATAGTTAGGGTTAATTTAAGAGCTCTTCTTGATTAACTATGAACTAAGGGAAAACTAGGGTTAACAGAGTTTGTTATTAATCTACGACCAATATTTCAAAGAGAAGTAAAAGAACAACAAATCAATGAAATATGTTTAATTGGGTGGATGAGATTGTTTTTATCACTTTCATCATTTTTGCATGTTTTCTTTAATTTGTTTTTATTAGTTAAGTTTTATCTTATTTTCTTATTTTAAACCAAACCAAATCCCCCACCCTCTAAACCTAAACACCGATTAATTTCATTTCGAAAGCTTTACACATACTCTCTGTAGGATCAACCTAGACTCACCATTACTTTAGTTGTAGGTCTAGTTTATTTTGCATGGCGTTACAACAAACTACTGTACAATTTGGCACTGTTGCTAGGGAGTGCGGTACTGTAGTTTTTATTTTTGATTTTAATTGGTGTTTTGTACGTACTTTTTTGTAATTAGTTTCCTTTCAGTTATTTCTTAATCAATTCAGTTTTTGTGTTGGAAAAATATTCATGGATAGAAGTAGTTTTTTTTTCCTAGAACTCATATTCCCAATCTTATGACCATGTTTTGAACGATCATATTAACTTTATTTATGGATAAGATAACCAACAAAATTACTTCCTTGATAGTATGTAGGATACACAACAATTCCCGTATAAACCAAAAGCTTCTTATTACGAATCAGGTCCATCTTTAGAAGAATTGGTTAACATTGTTGCTGCTAATAATCTGCAATTCAGCAGGATGAAAGGTAATTTTGGTCTGGTTTCCAAAATTTAGAGAGCCAACAAAACTTAGGTACATCTCTAAAAGAATTGATTAATATTATGAATGTTAATACTTTGCAATTTCAACAGAGTATATAATAGCAATTTTAACAATTTCAACAGGAGACAAAAGTGAGAATACAAAATTTGGTAAGCCAGATGGGTCAGATGATGGAAGCTCTCAGCTACCTAGAATCACAAAACAAAGAGGCACAAATATCTCAATCTGAGGTGTACCCAAGGGACATTAGTGCAAAGGACTTATAGAGTGAAGAGAAGCTTGAGAATCTTAAGAATACTACTCAAGGAATTGCTTGTCTAGAAGAAGTGGAGAAGGAGATTGAAGCAAAAAGGGATACATCTTTTAGCTCGAAGGTAAATAATGAGTTCCTAATTGTTGTTAAGACTGACTCTTTACCTTTACCTAGCAGGTTAGAGAATTTGAATTAAGAAGAAAAAGGTGAAGAGACATTCGAGATCTTTCCAGAGTGTATAGACTAAATAAAGATTGAGATTTTGAAGATAAGGAAGATGCTGAAGGTAAATGATCATCAACTTAGAACCAATCCTGAACTACCTCATGTGGAGATAACTCAACTGTGATACCTAAAGACCATAATTTTGTCACGTGAGGAAAGTATGGAGTCAAGCCACCAACACAAAACAAAGGTTCTTCTTGGGAGGAAACCCAAGGGAACTAAATTTATTTTCCTTTACATTTATGCATTTAGTTCTTATATGCATGTGTGTTTTTAGTTGTTTTAAGTTTTCAACAAAATGAGAGAAAGAAAAAAACAAACAAATCCTCTTTTTTATTGCTTCTAGGATTATATAATCATGATTAGAAAATGAATTAAATAGAGAAATCCATGGCAATTTTAGCGTGTAATTTTGCTCTTATGATTGGTCGATGTGCATTATCTTTAGAAGAGCAATGACTAGTGGTAGATAAAATTCCATGAGATTTTGAGCTTTATTAGACTGACACGTCCATATCAGTCTTATTGTCTTTTGATAATGTGTGACCTTCATGACATGTACATACTGACTTTGCTTTGATTTTCTATTCAATACCACATTTTTATCACACTCATTAACATGGAAATGATATAGGCATTCTTTCTTTTTATAAACCAAATTAGCCAAACAACTTACCCATTGATATGAATTTTGCCTTTGTTAAGCCCCTTTAATCTTTATTGGCCTTTCTTTTTGTGCTAACCACATTACATGCTTTAAACCTAAATAAACGTCCTACCCAAGCCTTAAAGCTAGTAAAGCATTTGTTGATTGTTGATGATTGTGGATGTCCAAAAGTATAAGTGTGGGGATGTGCATATGTGTGGGACAGTTATAATTGTTAGGATTTTATTTTATGTCTTATCAATGAAATTCCCATGTTGATGTAGTTTCTTTCAATTTTTAAATAAAAAGAAAAATAGAGAAAAGTAAAAGAAAAGAAAAAGAACAAAAAGTTTAAATAAAAGTATCAAGGAGGAAATGCATATGTGTTACAAAGTTATTTATGATTAGTCTTTCCTCCTAAAGTTGTATTGAATGGGTTACTTAAGTATGTTGGATATAAGGTGGATGTTGCTTTCAATGATCACTCCCTATGGTTACAAAATCTTGTTTATGATTAATTTTTGTGAGTGATATATGCTTGATGTGGTTTGTGGTGAGAGAGCTTGAGTTTGAGCTGTAAAATATCATTTTTGCATTCATTTCATAGTTGATGTACATAATTGTGAGTGAATGTTGGTTTTTGCACTTGATGTTATATTGAGTGTTTTTGTTGTTTCAATAACTTTAATAGCTTTTATGCTACTTGACCCAAATACATCTCACCTTACTTTTGCCACATTACAACCCTAAAAAGTCCTATGATTCATGATGATGCATATGAACCATAGTGGTGGAGAAATGAAATGATTTGTAAAGTTAGTGAAATGTCATGATCATGAATGACATTGCGTGTACTCGTGAATCTATCTTATGTAAACACATTTTTTCCAAGTCTACCATTAGATTGCTCAGTTTTTGAAAGTGATGAATGTTGATTGATCATGATTAAAAGCTTTGAATGTTAAAATTCTTGCTATAGTTTTTGAAAGTAATTCATCTTTATTTATGATCATGAATTCTTGAAAAATATGGGAATTAAGTAAAATTTTTGTGTCTATGATCTTAATTTTGATGTTTTTCCCGATGAGGGTTAAAATCTAAGTATGGGAGAAATTGAAAGATGCTTAATTGATTATGAATTTATTCTATAACACTTAGTGATTATTGCTATGAGAATATTTAGGATACTTACTTTAGTTCATATTTGATTTTAGGCACAATTTGGAGGCAAAAGAGATAAAGTGAGTCAAAAGCACTATATTTGAGACATTTTTCAAAGATATATACTCACTTGTATTCATGGAGCAAGAACAAGGAGGATTAGAGAAAAATAAGATAAGAAAATGCTAAAAGAATTGAAGAAGTATGTGGTCATGGCCTTAAAATATATCTCACGACCGTGACAAATAAATCATGGCCGCGAGAGGTAAGTCATGCCCATAACATAACATGTCGTAGGTGTGACAGATGTCACGCCCATGCAAGGTGTCTCACAGTCATAGGTGTGACACTAATTGCGTGGGCATGAAAACCTATGTCACACCCATGCAAGGTGTCTCACGGCCTTGAGACAGTGCCACCTCACCCAAAACCCTATATTTTTATATAAAAACATCATTTGGATTATAGAAACTTATGTGTTCATTTGGGAAATTTTGGAGAAATGTCTGAAAGGTTTCGAGAGAATGAAGAGGGCAAAGTTGTCACCCTTTAGAGACTTATAGAGGGCTAGGCTTCCCGATGCCGGTTCGGATGTGACATCGATGTTGACGACCACGTTAAGCGTTTCGTCTTTTTCTCTTATTTCTTTTTCTCTTTAGGAATTGATTGTAATATCCTATTCTATGGATTTGGGTTTTTTGTATGAATGATCGTATTCTCGTTATCATTCGATTGTTTGTGTATGAACCCATAGTTAGAATTTCAATATAATCTGTAATTGTTATATTTGAGATTCATTTGTAGCGACTAATGGTTAGTAATAATTAGGGATAACATAACCTAGGTTAAATGACCCAAGCGTATGTGGTTGTTGTTTAGATTGGTCTGCTTTCCTAATTCGTAATGAAGCTATCCGGATAAACTTAGAGAGCTTATTCTTGGATTCTTGATATTTAGGGTTAATTAACGAGCTCTTTTTGATTAACTATAGCCTAAAGCAAAACTAGGGTTAACAGAGCTTGTTGTTAATAGACAACCAGTAGTTCAAAGAAAGGTAAAAGGATAACAATTAAATGAAATTTGTTTAATTGTGAGTAGGCTGAGATTGAACCAACAAATCAGATTCCTATCGAGTTCATCACTTTCATCATTTTTGAATGTTTTCTTTAATTTGTTTTTACTAGTTTAGGTTTGTCTTATTTTCTAATTTTAAACCAGACCAACCTGCACCCCCCCAACAATAAAAAACCTAAACACTAATTAATTTCATTTTGAAAGCTTTACATACACTTTTTGTGGGATCGACCTAGACTCACTACTGCTATAGTTGTAGGTCTACTTTATTTTGTGTAGCATTACGACACGCTACTATCAACTAGATAGAACTTCATGTCCTAACACCTATACCATGAATCTAGAATAAATAAGTCACTCAAGGATCTAAGATGAAGTGAACAATAAAGATGAACTACTTGAAGCTTTATCAATCTTGAAGTTGGATGAATTTGTTGAACTAATTAGATTGGAACTACTCTTATTTTACAATTGGAAGTCTTCCAATCAAACTGAAAAGATAGAAGTTAATAGGGAGAGTTTTTACTAACATTTTGTACTATGAGCTAATAAGATCTCAGTGGGCTACTCAAAACTAATTTTGAAGCCAACTAAAACTATACACAAGACTCTCCTATTAGTGACCTAGTGTTAAAAGGTAACCTAGAAATAAATTTAAAAAAAGGTGTAGAATTTCAAGTTACTAACCTGGTGACTAGGGTAGTAATGTTAGATTCCTAGGAAGAACAAAAAGGAGGTCTCTAATTATCCACCTTCGCTGAGCCTGAAAGATGAGTAGGTGTTAGAGCCTCTATAGAGGGGCTTTAGAATGGTGGATTCCTCTTCATCCAGAAGGAGATTTGGTTGGAAAGCAAGTAAAGCCATGATAAGGGGTTTAAAAAAATTCTTGAATAATATTACTAGCTTATTCCAACTTTTAGTTCGTAGCACTCCATTATAAAGATTATTCAGCTCAACTCTTCTTACTCCCCTAAATCTACTTTCAGATTTCACAAATAGTTATTGAAGGTAAGAGGGTTCGAAGACTTGATCTTAACTAAAATGAGGAAAATAATGATAAGCAACAGGGCTTATCAATTATTGAGGAAACTAAAAGCTATCAAAGAAAGGATAAAAGATCTTAACAAATATGTATGTCTTGACACTAGAACTAGCCTCAAAGTTACAAATGAGAACCTCATATATGCTCAAGCTAATTTCCTATAGAAACCTTGTGATTTAAATTTGAGGAATCTAGAAATAAAGTCGTTCTATAATTCACTGCTCAAGTAGAAAGAAAGGTTTAATTAGCTTAAAAATGATGACAACAATACACAATTCTTCTATAACTCTGTTATAGCTCACATAAATGGAAATATCATAACCTCCCTAGGTGATGAGGAGGGTTACTTGTGTAGAGACCAGTGTAAGAATTGGAGAAATTACATTCAACTACTATAAAAACTTACTTGGATAAACTCCTCATATATTTCTTCTATTAATGAATTGTGGTCCTTTATAGAATCTTTACTAGAAAAAGATATAAAGAACAATATCTTAAGATCATTTGCTACTCAAGAGATTAGAAGGGCTCTCTATAGCCTAAATCCAAATAAATCACTAAGGTAAGATGGTTTTAATCCATCTTTTTTAGAACATTTGGGAACTTACAAGTGATTAAATGGTGGATATAGTACATGAATTTTTTTAGTAGTAAGGGATTCTCAGGGAAATTAAATAGGATTTTCATTAATTTTGTAACTAAAACGAATCTAAATACAATATGAGAAATTTTCCCTATATCATACTAAAATATAATTTACAAAAATATTTAAAAAATTTTGGCCATTCGATTAAAAGGTCCCCTAAAATTGCTTATCAACATTTACCAAGGATCTTTCATATGTAGAAGAACTATAGTAGATAATATAATGCTTGGCTAGGAGCTTTTCAAGGACTGATACTAGAGCTTTCATTAAGAGCTGCTTAATGAAGATAGACTTCTTCAAAGCTTTTGATGTATTAGAATAAAGTTTTATTATAAACTCTTTACTAGCTTTTGGATACCTTGAGTTATTTTTGGATTATATTTAAGCTTACTAGACCTCCACTTATTTTAGTGTTTTGCTAAATAGCTCTCGTTCTATAATCTTTAATAAAACTAAGGGATTAAAGTAAGAGGACCCCTTATCCCCTTATCTTTTCACCTTTACTACTGAAGCTCTTACAAGAATGATCTCTTTCAATATAGAAATCGTTGGATCATTTGTTTGTCACCAAAAAATCAATGGACTCAAAATTTGTGATATGCAATTTGTTGATTATCTAATTCCCTTTTTTACGAATGAATATAATTAAGCTTCCTCGGTCATTTTTTAAGGATATTAAGATTAAGTTTCAACTCAGACAATAGAAAGTTATATATTTCAACTGATGTGTCAAATGCAAGCTTCTTAAATCTAAAAAAATTTATATATTTTAACTAACGTGTCAAATGTAAGGCTTCTTAAATTCATTTTGGTTTAGAAGTCCATTAAGCTCCTTTCAAATATTTAGGAGTGCTAATATCTATTAAAACCAAGGAATGTTGATTGTCTTCCTTTGTTAAAGTCAGGAAGAAGTAAGATCTAGCATAACAGGTTCCTCTCAAATGCTGGTAGGTTTCAACTGATTGTTTCCATCCTAAAGAACATACACATCCATTGGAGCTCATAAAAAACTAATTAAGTAGAAAAGTTAATTGAAATCTATCTATAGTTAGACATAGTTGAAAACCCCAAAAGTGATAAGATTAAGTATATAATCTATGTAGTACAAAACATAAGAATCTCTTAGGGATCACTTCAATCAAAGTCATGAATTTAGTCCTCCTTGTAAAAATAATTTGAAGAGTATTCAATGATAACGAAGACATATGGACTAAATGGATGCATAAGTGTCATTATCAAGGACCAACTTTTGGTTCTTAAAAACCAAAAAGGAGCACTTTTGGAGTTTAATCCAAATGTTAAGAATAAGGGACCAACTGAGCTCTTCATTTAAAAGTATGGTAGGTAATGGTATGAAAACTTGGATTTGGTTTCACCATTGTTTTATTAGAGAAGTGCTTTAAAGGCAATCACCTTTAGCACTTATTGTACAAATCATTTTATGATTAATAAAGACATTTTTCATTATTTCGATGTTCATACATTTATGGATTTGATGTTAATCTTAACTTGATTTAATGAAGTCTTTAATACAAAACATAGCATGGAGGAAATCATCATGAGATCATGATAATGAGATTACTATCATATCTAATTATGTTAGTAACTAAACTCTCCCTAGTCATAGGATTAATGAGATGGGATATCATTATCTGGATAGACTAGTACATGTTATACTCCTTGATTGATTCAAGAAGTAGATCTCATAAATTGTAAACGTTAGTTATTTAGAGTTAACATGGGGATGCTTACTAAAGGAAGTAAGTACAATGGAATGACCTACTATGAGACAATCATATGGATATTCTATTCCAGTGTCAATGATAGTCTCATCATAGCAATAGTGTAATTATCTTTTGACTTAAGGTGCTCAAGGATATCTCAAATACTGATACTATGCTTTGACTCCATTCATTAGTGCCTTTTAGGGATTACTCATAGGGTGGTGATTGGTACAACTTGAGGTATTCAGAGGTAATTGAGTAGCCAATAAAGGATTCACCACTCTTGATAGAAGGAGATGATACCATGACCTCTTGTCGAGGTCATTACTCGACAGTCTCTAGCCAGAGCAGATATGTGTCATAAAGAGAGTCTTTAATGATACATAGAGTAATGAGATCCTCAGTACAAGATCTAATATCAGTTGGACTAGATGTGACACAGTCAGTCTAGTAAAAGTTGACACTTTAATTATACTCTGAACCAAGTGGGGCATAGATGGTGAAAGGGCGAATTGCATAGCAATATTGTGTATGGAAGGATTTGTAGTTAAACCACTGACTTTTTAGCTAATTAGAGGTCATGACGTGTTGATAGATACCGCTCTTGACTTACTTGAATTAAGAGCTAATTCAAGTGGCCAACATAACCGGGAACCTAATGGGTTACACACATAGGAGATTCAAAGGATGAGTAAAATGGTCTTGAATGGTGATTTAAGATATGAGAGAGTGTTTTGGGATTGTATTGTGATGTGATTGTAGTAGAAAATGTTGCATGGAATGGATTAGAAAAAAATGTTGTTGGTTGCCAATTTGGTCATTAACTTCCCAAATCTTCTATTAATACATGTTATTCATAGTCATTAACTTCCCATAACTTCCATTAATGCATGTTATTCATGACCATTAACTACCCATAACTCTCCATTAGTGATGGGGGTTGTGTAAGAAAAAACGGTGCAAAAAATAGAGATAATTTTCTTGCATCTTGTATAAGACATAAGTGAAAGAAAGGTTCTTTCTTACACATACTCTTTTTCTCTCTAACTCTCATAGGATTTCTTGTCTTTGCTAGGACAAAGAAAGAATTCTAGCCATCTCTTAGTGAGATTTCATCCTTCTATCTTTGTGTGGACTTTCATAAGAAATGGTCTACATTGATCGTTGTGGTTTACAACAACTCAATGTGAAGAAGATTAAAGAACGAAGGAGATCATCGGAAAGGTACGTAAACATATTACATTTCATGTTTTTGTTTTCTATATCTATATGCAAGAGTAAATATGGTCTTTGAGGTTCCGTTTTATTTTTTGCTACTTATATTTGATACATATATTATGTATGAGATGCATGATCAAAACCTTACAGTGGTATCAGAGACATCTTGTGCCTTGTTAGATGTAGAATACATAACATGTGAAAACTATTTTCATGGTTGTGACAACTTAGGGTCCTGTAATGTTTTGTTCGAAATTAATTATAGAAAAATAATTTTCATGGTTTTATTTCACCAATCTGTCCATAAGCTGTCTGTGAATGATTTAGTGTGATTGAAAATATTTTTAATGTGGTTAAAATATTTAATTTCGAATTTACAAGAGCATGCACGAAATTTGTCTTTCTGCTGGGCATATGATGTCTATTGGCTAAACTGATGAGATTACACATGATTTTCATAGAATTTGATTCTGGAAAAATTATGTGAACATATCTGGGATGTCTTTATGCCTCTGTAATTTTTTTTTGAAATATTAAAAATGTTTTAATAATTTTATTAAACAATTTTCTACATCTGGACAGTTTTTCAGAAATTATAGGATCTGTTTTGTTTGATGTTTTTGTATGTTTATATTTCGGTTCTAGAACCTTAAAATTTTTTTTATCTGATAGAATTGTGTTAGTTTGATGTTTGATGCATGCCTAAATGAATTTTCTCAAAATTTGATTTCCAAAAAAATTTTAGAAGTCATATTTGTTGTTTTTGGTGTTTTATAGGTCTTTCAGTGATCATAATAATTTTTAGGTGATTCATAAATTGTTTTGATTTTCTTGAAATGACCTAGAGATGCTTGGAATGATGATTTGATGTTTTGAAAATTTTCAAAAATTATAGAAATTAATTTTAGTAGAGCAATATATTTTCTAGTAAGAATAGAAAAATTGGCACGTGCAACAAAATTGAAGTTGTTTAATTTTAGACATCAAATAATTATTTTAAGGTAAATTAATTATGAATTAATTTATGGAATTAGGGATTCATGTTAATTAGATTAATATTAATTCCAAATGAAATAACATACAATAGTAATTTTAGCCAAGTTAGTAAAAGGAAGATAGTAAATCCAAGTGTTAGATTGAGCCTTTCATGTTAGGATCCATAAGATTTCATTAGTATATGTTATTCATGGTCATTAACTTCCTATAACTTCCATTAATTCATGTTATTCATGACCATTAACTTCCTATAACTCTCTATTAGTGATGGGGGTTATGGAAGGCTAAATGGTGTAGAAAATAGAGATAATTTTCGTACATCTTATGTAAGATGCAAGTGAAAGAAAGATTCTTTCTTACACACACACACTCTCTTTTTCTCTCTAACTTTCACAAGAGTTCTTGCCTTTGCTAGCACAAAGAAAGAATTCTAGCTATCTCCTAGTGAGGTTTCATACTTCTATCTTCTTGTGGACTTTCATTAGAGACGGTTTACGTTGATCGTTATGATTTACGACAACCAAACACAAAGAAGATTAAAGAACAAAGAGATCGTCAGAAAGGTATATAAATATATTACATTTCAAGTTTTTGTTTTCTATAACTATATGCATGAGTAGATCTGGTTTTTGAGGTCTATTTTCCGTTGTATGTATTTGATATATATATATATATATATATATATCATATATGAGATGTATGATCGGAACCTTACATATTGTACTTTGGGAACTTTATACCTAATGAAGGAGTTGAATGATCTTAGATTAAGGATTCCATTAAATACTAATGCCAAGGACATTAAATTCAAAAGTGGAGAGAGTTAGAGTTGTAACTTCAAAGGAGCAACCCTTATTATAGTAAACCTACTTGTATATTTGCCTTATCAACAAGTTACATATCAACTTATAATTTCATGGAACTTTTGGGGTCTTATTCCTATAATATGTGTTGGTATCATCTAGTGTTGGCTAAAACCTTGGCTCCTAAGGCTTCTTTTACTATCTGGCTACCTATTAGACAGAGGTTGAAAATAAAGGGTTAGTGTTATGACATTCTAGATCCTCTATTACTTTATTAGCAAGTCCTTGAAACAAATGCTCACTTATTCTTCTAGTGTCTTTATTCTTAACTTCTGTGGCTTAGAATTCAATAGTTAATTTAACTTTATTTTTGTGACAAGATATGCCTATTATTATCTAATGGGCTAATAGTAGAATCAAAGGAATGGGAAAAGATGCACATTTCCTTACAAGTGGTATCTATGCACTTTAGCATAAAGAGAATAATAGGCTACATAGAGGTATCAAGTTGGACAAACATAAACTTATAGCTAGAAAAATATATTAGATTAGGGAAACTGTCTTATTTGATAAGGCTTATATGGGAGCTAACTCGCAAATGAAGCTCAATTACGATTTTGAAAATTTAGATGCAATAGGAAATAGCTAAATCCATTTGTAACATCCATAAAACTTATGTTTCTTTTCATTACTAATTTTTCCTAGACTTTCTATAGGCTTGCTTACGTATTGGTGGTACTAATTTCCTAGATCTAAGATATTAGGTTGATTTATGATATTTTTTATTTTTCAAAAGAAAGTCTAACATTCCTACTATTACCTAGTAAGAAAAATAAGAGTTTGATTCATGAAAAAATATAAACTAGACTAAATATATTATGTTACCAATAAACACAAATAAGAAAATAATCAACAAGAAGAAAAAAGACATAATATAGCATCTAGAAAAGAATTTGATCTAGCATCATCCTGCACTATTGATTCAATTATTTAGATATTATATTAATTAGACCCATGGAATCTCCTAATGTAATAATATAAAACATCTTGATATACAACCACTTATGCCCCAATTGATTAATTAATACATTTATCTAATTAGCTCATCTAAGAATGCCTTAAGTTATGTGAAATTCCATAAAAGGTTACCGTAATATTAAAAACATTATATAGGTTTATCTCAAGCACTCTGTTCAATCCATAATATAAGTACCTAGGTCAATCAACATATAAGTTTTTCGATAATGTCTATATGTAAATTCAGATCATGTTTAAGCTTTCTCTAATATCTAATGAAAATTACGAACAACACAAATATTTGAAATATATATATCTTTTATAAATATAATTTATTAATCCATATAATAATAATCTAAGGTCTCATTTAATCTAGATGTAATTGGAACAATAAAAATTCAAAGTAGTTATAAAGATTATAGAAAAGGTTTCCTAGATGAAAACCTCAATCTTTTAATGTGATCACTTCTATAAATAATTTGAAATCTACTCATTCATTGAGTACAGTTGCAAGAAATGTTCTCGAGCTTTTTTTTCTCTCTAATGGTTGCTAAATATAAATATAATGTAAAAGGAATTGAAACTAAGAATAAGTTGAACTCCTTTAATTAGGGGTTTTTATCTTCCTTTATGTAGAAATTTCATCATAGATGCAATTTAGGATGCAATTATGTCGTATACTGTGTTATTTAATGATTCAATAATCTTACTTTAAAGATATGAAAATAGACATCGTTACACCCATATTCTAGGTCGCATACCATTTGCATCATTTTTCTATATGTCATGGACTCCAACCTAATCTTATAGGTGGACATATTTTTTTGCACTTAAGTTCTAATTTGGGACATGCTTTGGTACCTGGTTAATCTTTATGGCTACTTATTTTTGTTTAAAGAGGACAAAAGCTACAACCTATCTATTTCTAAGACCATGTTCAACTAAGGATGACTTTTATTCTTATTTTGCCTCATAAAACCTATGATTCCTGAACTAAAATCATTCTCTAAGAAGCATCACCACAATTACCTAAAAAAAATATAAAATCCATTAAATTATGGTAATTTGGATGGAGTATTTAACAAAATGCCAAATGAAATATATGTACATCATGTGTATATTAAGTCGCGTTAGTAATAAGTCTGTGTGTATTTGGGTAATTGTTGGCAAGCTTTTAGTCTGGTTCAATATTAGAAGATGAGGGGGATTCTAGACCATGAATTGGGACTTAATGACGGCATTAAGAGTTCAAAGGAGGTGAGTTGTGACATTCTGCTTGGAACGTATTGGCCAAATCCCATAACAAAAATGAGATAAAAAGTGGAAACCTTTATCAACTTATGGAATCAACTTCCTAGCTACTTAATTTTTGGAATTTGGTTCTCTTATAACTGCATTAGAACTTTTATTGGGCTAGTGTAAACTTGGAGCATTACACTATATAAAGATGAAAAACCTAATGAAAAAAAATCAAATAAAGATAATTTTGCACAAACTAACTAAAAGCTAGAATATCAAGCTTACCACAATGCAATTATAATTAAATGTAATTGAATAAACTGAATATATGTAATTAATGTTCAAATAATAAATTTCTAACAAATATTGGACATGAAAAAATTAAATCAAACTTAAATGGGTGAAGCTGCTAACTTATACTTAGGAGGATGTTCTAAATCTAAGCTCAATCCTAGTCTTTCCTTTTTAAAGGAATGCTTGCTTTTTTTTTGTGTTTATTAGCATTCCCTTAAGCCCCACTAACCTCATCTCTATATCTCTTAGTGGGATGGTATCACTATAGATTCTTAACATGTCCTAGTTAAACCTTAGAAGAATTGTTCTAAGGGTGATGGTGGAAACGTTGATAGGCTGATTGTTGATTCCTATTCTATTGCTAAGGGGGAGAAAAAAAGAAGATCAAATGATTTTAATACAAATACATTATGATAAAATTGTGATGAAATATGAATTAAAAGTATGTGTTATTAGATGCAATTGATCCAATTATTTTGAAATAATTAAACAAGGAGTTGATGAAGAGAAAAATGTCATGTATTGTTTTATAGAGTGGTAATAACGTTGACTTACATGTCACCTCAATAAATGTAATTTAAAACAAATATAAAAATATAAAAAATAAGATTACTCATGTGTGACTAAACATTAAATGAAATTCAATTTATGATTAAACTGATATTATATAACGATAAAATCTTTGAGAAAAAAATAATAAAGAGAATTAAAAAAACTAAAATTTGAGCAAAATCAAGCATTAACATCAAGCCCTAAAACCAATTAATTTTGTGTTAGTATCTATTTTTATCTTTTTATGTATTTTAATTGATCTAAATAAGTTTATGTAGAGAGAAAAAGAGTTCAAATAAAATAAGCCTAACAAATGTTGGTAATAAGTCAGAGAGCTTAATACCTTTTTTATTCTGTAATCAACTTTCAAACTGTTATTCTTAATTTAAAATCTCTTAAATTTTTATCTATATTTTTTTAATAAAGTAATACGGTGACTCTATTGATCATTAATTGACATTATATCTCATTTGCAAGTCAATTAAAAATTTGCTAATCTAACATTCGGTCTTGTAGTGAGCTTAGGCATGTAAGATCAAGTGATGCCATAAAGGAAGTGCATTTGTCTCTAGGTAAAAAAAAAGATCTTATGTCTAATGCTTCTATAGATTAAATCTTTAAATCATACAAATACTGTTAAAGCATTATCATCATCAACACCTAATTGAAGACTCGCTAAGGCGTAAGGTTTAGAGAGGTCTAATAGTACGTAGCCTTATTCCTATCTAGTGGAGAGGATACAAATACTGTTAAAGCTTAAGATCAATTAAACAAGCATCATACTTCAAGAACCAATCAAAAAGTGATTAAGGATTATTTTTTAAGAAAAAAATGCATTCATGGAATTAAAAAAGATGTCTTGCCTTGCTCTTTCAAGCTTGGAAGAACAAATTCCTCAAGGCCACTTCCAACAAAGAAAATTTATCATTAGATACCCTACTTATGCTTCAATTGTTAAAAGCAAACAAGCAAATCAAAGAGGAAGGTGATATGATCAATTGACTCCAACCTCTTTCTAACATTATTTTTGCTCTATGAACTTGTGCAATGTTTTAGATATGAATGAAGACTATTTTCTGACTTCCTTTTCTGTAGAACTATATCATGTTAATCTAGTTTCTATAGGAGAAGGTCGTTCCTCAAGTGAATCTTTATTTTATAAGTTATTAGAACCTTGTTATCCAAGTCAACTTGTGAATCCATTAAAGACGGGTTAACCTTTCTTTCTAAGGAAAGCACACCTTTTTTGGACTTTGATATGGGCTCCTACAATGAAACATAGACTAGTCTTGATCACTTCTTAATGTTGTAAATTAAAACTTGACAAGCCTTGTAAAATCCTTATTGGATAAAGATTTCTTGTCTTCTTTAAATCAATCACTTGGGCTCATGCTTAAATCACTTTCAAGAATTATATAATATCCTTTAAGCCCCTCTCAATAGCATCAAGCTATAAAATTGCATGCAAATAACTTCAATTTTACGTCGTCAGACTAAGTGCCTGTTTGGATCAGCTTTTGGAGGGTTCAAAAGCACTTTTGACTATTGCAAAAGCTGTTTTCAAGAAAAAATAGGTATTTGACAGTACAATTCAAAAGCGCTTTTTGGTAGAAACAGTTTTTTTAAAAGCTCAAATGCAACTTTTTCAAAAGCTATAATTTGGAGCTTTAAAAAAAAGCTCAAACTTATAGCTTTTTGGGGGAAGCTGATTTTAAAGTGACGTTCCGTCACTACGTAAAGAAACTCGAGCTCTCTTTGGGTCTATGTTGTTTCCTCCCGACTCTGTGTTTCCCCTCTCATCAGGTTGGTTCTCTTCTTTGTTTTCTTCCCCTAAAAAATTTATGTTTCAGACAACGTCGTCTGCTCCAACGCACGCAGACGACGTCTGCGTTGTTGACGCAGAGCTTTTTCTGCATTGATGGAAAGGGTGAACCTCCTGAAGTTCCTGATACGTTATCAAAAGTTGCCCAAAATTTCATAATCAAATGCCTGCAAGTTAACCCTAATGATCGACCCTCTGCAGCTCAGCTTTTGGATCATCCATTTGTGAAGAGGCAATTGCAGAGTTTCTCAACTCCTCCTTCTCCATATATTAAACGAACACGGTCTTAAAGACTTCGAGTCAAGATTTGGGCTTCATTTTATTCGGGTAAATTCTCAACTGAGGTGATCTGGATGAAAGTTTCTTGATTGGTGGTATTGGTGCAAATCATTGTGACTCTATTTTGCTGTGCAAATTACTAGCTAGAAGTTGTACAGAAGTCTCATTATTGCAGTTAAATCTAGTGTTATGGTAGAAGTTCATGGATTATGGTAGTTCCACCAGTCATCATTACTTGCTTTCAGTGTTGATTTTCCGCTAATTGATTGTCTTTACAAAACATCAAGCCAGTATAGTCAAGAATTTTCTTGTTTGTATCTGCATATCAGACAATTATAGACATTCAAGACTAGTGTGCTGCATCATCACTTGCTCTCGGTGTTGATTTTGTGCTAATTGATTGTATTCACAAAACATGATCACCAAACGAACATAGTCAAGAATCTTCCTGTTTTTATATGCATATCAGACAATTATAGACATTCAAGACCAGTGTGCTGCATCATCACTTG
>JAOQMR010000002.1:25313433-25336509 GCA_027563865.1 Erythroxylum pelleterianum
TGGATTTGTAAGATGAATAAGAAAAAAAAATTTATAACGGGATTTTCGGAGCAGTCTAAGTTTTCCAACGCGGAGTCGGATTTCAGTTTGGTTTTTCGTAAGAGGTTGGAATTCCGAATGGGTTCTAACATGATATCATAGACAACTCTTTGGTAAATCAGGTTTTGACCAACTCACTAAATCCCTTGGAGTAGTTTATAAGAACTTGTATTAGTGACCATATTCTCAATTTTAATCTCACGCATAACTTGGAGGATTTCATATAATGATGTAGACATCCTTAAGTAACTTCAATGCATCTTGTAAGGATATGTTAAAAAATCATGCCCCTAGGAAGAAATGGCACAATCTATTTTAGTTGAGACAAGCTAGCCCTCAAATCTCATTCATTATATTGCTAGCAATAAAAGAAAGATTGAGCATAGTAGATAGGTTAACGAGTTTGCTAAATCTCCCTACTACTTGTTCTCTTTACAATAAAGAACCTAAGTTAGTTGTTCACATTTCCTTTAAGTAAATGTTTTACTTTTGCATTTGGGATTGAATTTAACTACTTTATAATCTATCTTCTCTTAGGTTTAAGCTTACATAATCTAATTAATTCGCTTTCACAAATCCATAATGCAAAAAAATGTAACTTGTGGAAGTTTAAAATTGCACTAGGTAATATAGAATTTGCATTATGAAAAGAAAGAAATTAGAGGATCTTAAAGTTAGCAATTCAGGAAAATATGCTATTCCTGGAATTAATAATAACAACTATAATGCAAATAGTGGCTCATCAAATCTATTTAAGGTGAGGTGGATCTTTATCAACAAATCAGTAGGGATGGCAATAGGTCGGCCAATGAGTCAGCCCTACCAGTTTTTTAAAAATATAAAATTTTAAAATACCTTATGCCTAACTGTTTTAAGCAAAACAATTTTTGCTTAGAATAGTTAAGTCTCGGGTTGATCTGGGCCTAAGCCTGACCCATAGGCCAGCCTATTGAAACTACTTAAATCTAGGTGCATGGGCCAACTTATTGCCATCTCTAATACTTAAATCTGGGTTTATGAGCTAGCTTATTGCCATCTCTAATCTAATGGTATTTGACTGCTGGTGCTTAACTTATAGTGGTGTGAAATATGGAGATACATTTCGAATTTTAGGATATGTTTATGTAGTTATCCTCTAAAAAAACAATCTTAAACCACAGAGAATGTTTAAACCCCTCATTGCATGATGTTTGTTTGAAAGAAAAATTACCATTCTATGCCTTTCCTATGTAATTTGCTATCTTAGTTGTCTATCTTGTTTGAATGCTCAAGTAGCCTTTTGCAATGTATTCCTTAAACTGTCTAATTTGTAGATGATGTGGTTCTTACTCCTTTAATGGGAGCTTCAATGAGATTCTTTAACTTCTTAAAAAATATTTTTTTATGAAGTTAACTTATGAGTATCCAATGTATGATTATAATGATTCTATAACTATTCAATAAAGTTAAATAAGAACACGAATAATTTGTAAATATACATACTGATATTAGTTTTAAGCCATAAATTTCAAATGATCATATATTCTAATAAAACATATTTTTAAAATAAATTTGAGAGAAATAACAATAAGAGCTATTACAATCTGATGTTAGTTTTATGATTTATTATACCATAATAATAAGGATATTTTCTCATCCTTAAATAAAAATTATTGTTATTGTCAATAACTTGATATTAAATGAGAATTGTAATAAAAATTGGGCCACACCATATTTTATAGTTGATATATTTTATTTAATATTTATTTATATGGAAACATTTTTGAACATCTTTTTTATATTTAATGATGATAATGAATTGTGACGGTGTAGAGGAGCACAAATTATAAGATAGTTTATTTTAAATTATAAAGGACAATTGTAAAAATATCAAATCACAAAAAAAAAAACTGGACGCACCTAACTCTAGTTTATACTATTTTGTTACAAAACAATGTTTAACTTAATCATTTGAGTTAACATTATTGAATAGAAGTAGAAGTTACTTTAATTTCAAAGGTTATAATGGTCATAATTCTAATACGATTTAGTTCTTCTTTAGCTTAGTCCTTACGTCTAATCAGTAATCAGTGGATCAGTTGAAATTTGTAATAATTTTAAAATTAAAAAAACCATTTAAGGAAATTCTTATATCCATTAAATTATGTATCATATTTAATATAAAAAATGAATCATTTAGCAATATGGTTTTATCCTGAATTTTCCTTGACTTTCTAGAATGTAATTACTAAAATGCCACAGATATTAATGATTCACAAAAGAAGAAAAATAGTATGACCCAATATGATGATAAGCCATTAGATTGAAGAGCATTATGATTTTGGGTTGACACTTGCCAATTTAAAAATTAAAAATTGCAATATCCTCAATCGAATTTCAGTATTGGTTAAGGTAAAGTCAGGTCGCCTGAACCACAATGATCTACTGACTCAAACATCTACATTCTAAATTCCAACAAATCCACCAACGTCGAACAAACTCATTTGCCAAGACATACTACATAAACGGGGTCCTGCACTGAGCCGACTTTATTCCACAAGAAACATCATATGGCTCGTCAACTTCACTTGACACTAGTATCATCATTAAGTACATCACAAGCTTCTCTTGCCGCAATGACCCTTCTGCTGTGTGCCTTTGCGATGTTCATATGTGCTTCATATTCGCGGAAATGGCGTCGCTTGATTGCTTGCTGTGGTTCCTACGCGCCTGATCATCCTGTTATACAACTCAACACAGAAGCTATGATGTCGAGCACAGAAGTCAACGAGGATGAGCAGGAAGGACATTCAGTGTGGCAGAAGAACATACTGATGGGAGGAAAATGCCAGCTACCAGATTTTTCAGGTGTCATCATTTATGACTCTGATGGGAAACTCGTCACACCCGCGAGGAATCCCCGACCTTTACTCACCTGGAAGTGATCTTGAGCTACTAGATTGTAGAAATGACTAGATTGTAGAAATGACATTTCTACAATCTAGTAGCTCAAGATTAGAGTTGCTTTACCATTTTGTGTTTTGCAACATTGATATTAAATAACTGGTTACTGCAAGAGATATGAACCACATGTTTGTAACCTATGTAAGTAATCGTCTCATTCCCTGAATTTTGTTTTTATATATAGATTAAAGAAATACAAAACCAAAACAAGAACCGACATATATAAGAAGTAAAAGCAACCTGGAGAAAATATCGGCCCGAATGATTTGTTGTTAACAAAGAAAATTGACCCCTGAATGCGACAACACTTTGAAGCTGTGGATGACTTTTCAAGCTGCTTCCACTGTACGATTGCAGAGCCCTTTCAATCTCGTGTACTTCATGCAAAATTTTTGGAGCTGACACTTGGCAAAAGTTCTCCAGAAGATGCAAGATTTGCCGGGATGGTAGGAGATTCCGCTGTTGCTAGCTTAATCTTGGTATTCTGGCTTGATGCCGTTTTTTTTGTTCTTTTGGTTTTCACCTGATGATGCCGTAGCACAAGTGGAATTTATCTCCAAGCCATTATATTTAAATTTATATGATAATTTCGTGCAAGGTGGCAATGAGCTCTAGAGTTATACAAACAATTCAATATTCACTTATACATGTGTGATTGCAAGTTTTGGATCCGAAACTAAGTAAAGTCTTGTCAATTAGGCCTGAAATTTTACGAGCATGCAGAAGACACGTAAAATTAGTTGTTTACTTGGACGCCAAGTCTTCCGAAATTAGTTCCTTATTCTTTTAGATCTTTAGTTTGATTTGGTATTGTCTAAGTTGTTTCCTAATAATACTAGGAGTTTTCTTTAAGTTTTTTAGTATGGTTTCGTATTATTTAGGTTGATTTATAATAGTACTAGGAGTTTTCTTTCAAATCTTTAGTATGATTCTATATTATCTAGATTGTTTCCTAATAGAATTAGGAGTTTTTTCAACAATAAATAGGGGTTATAAGGTGTGTTTTTTTGGTGTGAGTCGTCAGTAATAAAAGTAATTCAGTCTTTTTTCTTCACAAATTCGAAATTGATTCCTCCATTTTGTGTAGGCCTTTACACCTGTGTGGCTGGTGACACCCTTGAGAGCTTTATCAACAATTGTGGTGCTTGGATTTATCAACTGTTGTAGTGTTATCTTGGTTTTTCCCTTCATTGTCAATATTTTCTATTTATTCAAACTAATGACCTTTGCTTTTATTTTCTCAAATTCAATTGGTGTGCTTAGTTTATCCATCATCACCCTTAATCTTTTCTTTTGTTATCCAAATTCTGTTAGTATGCCTATGATAAGTGCTTAATTGAATGTTATTTACTCCCTAATGTTTAGTGATTAATGTTATGATGTACGTAAGATCCTTATTTTGACCCATATTTTATTTTACGTACAAGTCAGAAGAACAAGAGCCAAAATAAGATAAACTCATATCCTTGGGGCCATTCTATTCATGTTCAATCTTATTGCCTTCATAAAAGCAAAGGAGATGATGTTGGGCCCCGAACTTTTCTTGGAAGTTAGGACTATTAAATGAGAAGTTGTTCATGATTATTCATGTATAAAGAAAGGAGAATTCATGAATTGGAAATGAAATGGAAAAGATGGTCTAGGTACAAGATGGATTATATGTGAAATGTTGTAAGTCAAAAGCTGGAAAATGTATATGGTCATTGAGTATGCTTCGATGTTTTGGCCATAACTTGATCTCTAGTTATCCAAATGAGATGATTCTTGATTTGGATTAAACTAGAGACATAAGACTACAAATTGCATGATGAAATTGAGTTCTAGTTCAATCTCTAAGAGAGTCAATTTTTGGATGGAATTCATGTGCAGGATAATGTTTTAGTATAAGAACAGTCTGAAATGTTTGGTGTATAACTCTTAGAATATGGAACCAAATTGAATTACTTTGATGTCCTTAGAAAATTGAGACAATGAGGAACATTTTTCTAGAAGGAAGTTTTAACAAATTCCTTCAATTGCATGATTAGAAAATGCCATGATTTTTAGAAAGAGTGTTAGTTAAGAACTTAAATAAATTTTGAAGTCTTAATATAGTATTTGTGGAATTAATTAGCATGTTAATGTGACTAAGACCATAGGACATGGATTAAATTGAAATAAGGAGGTAAAATATACATGAGGGCAAAATTGGAAGACAACTTAGCTTTTAAGGTTGCAAGGATATTCATTAAGGGCATAAGGGTCATTGCTCAATCATAAGTGGTATAAAAGGAAGGAGAAAGAGTTGTCTTTCATTTTTTAGAAGAGGGAAACGAAAATAGAGAGAAGAGGAGAGAGGAAGAGTCGTAGGAAGAGAAGAAGAGAAGGAAAAAGAGGGAAAGCTAGGGCTTTGATTTTCTAAGCATTCAAGAAAGTTTTTGAAGTAAATCCAAGAAGGAAAAATGTGGAGGAGCATGAGAGTTTCAAGATGAGCCAAGAAACCCCTTGATTGGGTGAAGATCAAGGTAAGAGGATTTGTGTTTTGTTGAGTTTCTGTAAGGGTTGTGGGTAAGATATCTTAAGAAAGGTATGGGTTTGTGAATTCTAAGATCAATTTGATGATTATGTGTTATGGGTTTCTCAATTTGAATGTATATTGATTGGGGATTATGTGAATGTTGATGAGGGACATTGAGGCAAGGGGGAAAGTGGAGCAAGAGGAATCAAGAGCAAGGGGAGGCAAATTGAGTCAAGTTACAAGCAAGGATTCAAGGTGGGTTTATGTTTATAATTTGAGTAATGAGCTTTTAAGTTTTCTTTTATCAAATTAAGAAATGAAAGTTGGTTTTGAATCAAGAGAATGAAATGATTTCAATTATTTCATAAATGTTGCTTTTATTGCTTGTGATTGATTTGAGAAATGTGCTACATGCTTGGTGTGTGAACTTTGATGATGAAATGAATGATGATGAATTGTGAATTATGACATGAAAGGATTTGCGAAAAAGGTGCATGTGTATGAAAACAAGTTTCTGAAATTGTGGCATATGGGCCATATGTTTTAAGTTCATGAAATTACATGTTATGTGGGTTTGTGGTGGTCTGTTCTGTATGTAAAGTGCGCACTTGTCTAAAGGCTTCTCTTGCCTGTCCGCTAGTGGCATGGAGCTCCTTCACGGACTCCCTCATGTTTACGACTATACAATGTAGTAGTTCGTTCTGTTTACGGCTACACAAGGCCATTCTTTGGAATTGTGTTAGTACGTTCTGTTTACGGACCACCCGAACCATTATGATGTGTTTATGTGTTTATGAATTGGGACAAGTTTTGATACATTCATGATTTACTGAACAAGTGAAAAATGCATGAGTTGCGTTGTTGCGATTTTGATTTTTTGAACAAGAATTTTGAGAAAAGTGAGTTTCATGATTCAATAAGCATTTTGGTAACAAATGACTTTTGAACTGTTTTGCTTGTTATTTTGTTATGAGCATGTTAACCACAGAGCTTTTGAGCTCCCCTACCCCTCTCTTTCCCCCATCTCCAGGTTTTTAGCAAGCGATCAAGTGAACGTGAATCAAGATCCCAATCCGAATTTGCATGTTGTATTATATTTAGAATAATTGATGTAAACCAAGGCTTCAAGTGGAATTTGAGATTATTGGGTTTTGTATGTTTTGAGATTTGGGTGTGGATATTGATTTTGTAATTTGGCTTGGAAATGCCAATAAAGTTTGTAAAACTCTTGATACATGATGTTAATGAAATATGGATTGGCACATGGATATGAATTATGAATTGTGTATGATGATAATGATATAAATTTATGTATGGATGATGATTAGATTGGAAATTGTGTATTATGAAAAGGGAATGTGAAATTGTATATGGATGAATATGATGAATGTTATAAATCGTGAGAAGTTGTTGAATATGGAGAGTAAAATGAATCGAAGTTGATAAATTGATGAATTCTAATTGGTAGTTGTATGGACAAGAATGTGTTGTTTAAGGAAATGAGATGAATTCTAAGCTTTCATAGGGGTAAATGTTGTGAATTGATTCGAATGAAAATCTGGAACAAGTTAGAAAGAATTAGCAAAAATGGTCTTCTTGGAAGTTGTAGAAGATATCTTTATCTTTCTGACGCTTTAAAGTTTGTAATTTTTGGATGTCGGAGTTAAGAGATATGATTGATACAAGTTATGATGTTATATAGAGTGTATGAACATGATAGCTTTGATGTATGATGCGAAATTGTGGTTTGATGAATCATTTGAGACAAGATTTGAGAGATTGATGATATCAATTTGAGGTTTGAATGGTTATGAAGTGATTTTGCATGATAATAAGTGAAAATTTTGAAGTTTATAAGTGTATATGATGCTAGGATGGTTGTAGGAAGCATGAAAGAAGGTTTGGAGGAGTTTAGGGAAGCCCCATGTCCGTTTATTTGTAGGAAGCATGAAAGAAGGTTTGGAGGAGTTTAGGGAAGCCCCATGTCCGTTAAACGGACATGGAAGTCCATTTAACGGACCTTCTCGGGTCAAAAAGGTCCCCTTGCCCAGTGTATATCTGCTAAACGGGCATGGAAGTCCGTTTAACGGACCTTCTCGGGTGAAATGAGGCAATTTTGTCGATTCATGTCCGTTAAAAGGACATGCATGTCTGTTAACAGACATGCTCGGGAAAGATGGTGATGTTTGACCCTTTTAGAGGCAGAATTGGACTTTGTGGTCTTCATGAAAGTTTTAGATCTCGAAGATTTCTTTCTAAGGGTCCAAAAATGAAAGCAATCCGACATTTGTAGTGAAAGTTATGGCATTCGCGCCAAAGTATGTTCAAATCGATTTAAGTTATGAACATGGTCTACTCTTTTGGGCATAACTCCCTCATTCGACCTCCAATTGAGAAGATTCTTAGACCAATGGATTCCTAAGACATGTATGTATCTCTCCATAAAAAATTTGTATCATTTGGAGTTGAATTGAGAGAGTTTGCATGAAAGTAAGTGAGAGGTCGGATAGGAGAGCATGTTTGAGATATGAGCACATTTTAGTATTTTGATGATATCTTGAGCTATAGAACTCCGATTGAGGTGATTCTTGTGCCAAATCAAACTAGAGACTTATAGCTATGATTCCTATGAAGAAGTCAGATTGGAATTAAGGTTTTAAGCTTTCACAATTCTGTTCGCAAGCAGAAGAAATGAGTTCAAGCATGTGACTGTTTTTGTATGGGCGCACTATTACACAATTTGTGAGTGAATTTTTGGAATGTTACGTGAATGAAGATGAATTGATAATGTCTATTAAGGGTATTATGAAAAAAATATATAACCCTTCAAGGTTATATGCACGCAAGCTCGCATTCATGTTTTCACAAGAAGGTTGGGTTCCGGAAACAGGATCCAACAGATGAGTTACATTAAAAAGGGACAAATAATGCAAGAAATAAAGTTATTGCAATTTACACGGCCATGTATGTATAGGACCGTGTAAGTAACCAGCCTCATGTAGGAGCTTGAAGATAACATTTCAATCACCTTTACAGCCTACATGGCCGTGTATGGACTTACACAACCATGTCATTTCAATCACCTTTTCAGCCTATATGGCCGTGTATGGACTTACACAACCATGTTACATGGTTGTGTAGCTCACAATGAACATGTATGTTCATGATTTCTAGAAAATTGACATATACAGTCACTTACATGCTTGTGTAATTAACCGTATATTGTTACGTAACCCTACTTTTAGTATAAAAGGGCAATTAAGAGCCCAAATGAGGTATGAAGAAATAAAGACAAAAAAAGTAAGGCAAATTCCTTTCCCTTTGGAGAGCTATAAGGAACTAAACTTCATCTTTCTAATTCAAAGGGGATATCGACACTTGCGAACATGTTTAGGCATTGATTAATATAGTGATATTGTTCTTAACTCTCTTTTAGAATTGAGTGTGTTATTATGTAATTAATGTTTTGGGATTTATGTATGAATGATTTAGATACTCCAAACTAATTATTCATTTATGAAACCATTGCTAGACTCTAGATTGCAATATGTAATCATTATAAATTTGATTCACTTGTGGTAAACTAATGGCCACACATCATTAAGGATAATATAGCATAGGTTAAATGATTAAGTTTATGTGGTTGTTGCCTAGATTAACCTATTTTTCTATTACGGAATGCAGTTGTCATACTAAATCTAAAAAGCTTATTCTAAGTTGTATGATAGTTAGACCTAATTAAAGAGCTTGTTTTAATTAGATATAACCTAAGGAAAAATTAAGATTAACAGAGCTTGTTGTTAATTTATGGTTAGTAGTTTGAAGGAGAGGCACAAGAACAATATGACAATTGATTGGGCACATTTGTATAAAGGTTGAAATTGAAATACGAACTAGATTCAAAACTCATTCATTAATCCTAGCACTTTTATAATATTTGATTTGATTTGTCTTTAATAGTTTAGTTTTACTTTATTTTTTTAGACGAATTCAAACAGGGGCCCCCCACCTTTAACATCACTAGTTTATTCATTAAAAAAGCTAAATACACAATCTATGTGGATATGATATTTTCTTACCACTCTTATCAATTTTTAGTTTTCTAGAGTTAGGTTTTATTTTTTAGTGTGTTCGATGCACATCAAGAATTTTGGTGTTGTTGCCAAAGAGTGAAGTGATTTTTTTTATTAATTGGTGTTTTGTATATATATTTGTTATAATTGGTTTTTACAGATATTTCTTGATCTTTTATTCTTTTTAATGTTTGGGTATGGTATTGACAAGATCTCCTCATCAAGAACCTATATAATTTGATCCCAATATCGAAAGGACATTGTGAAGGTTGTGCAAAGGAAGCAGAGCAACTCCATGATTGAAGCAAATAATCAATTTGCAAGAAGCTATGGCCAATCCCAAAACTCTAAAAGAGTTGGCTACCCTATACTTGACTTAAAGGCCTTTATGCATCACTTTTCCAAATTTTGTTGAACAAGCTTAAGTGTGCGTTAATCCATCTTTTGCTTAATTTTCATGGTTTTGCAAGTGAGGATGTTCACAAGCATCTCAAGGAGCTCAATGTGGTCTATATTAGTATGAAACCTCTAGAGGTAAGGGAAGAGCAAATTATGTTCTGAGTGTTTCCATTTTCACTTAAGGATACACAAAAGACTGTTTTTTTTTATTTTCCTACAGGAGTATGAGTGATAAATGATTATTTGACAATATTTATATACCCATATTTAATGTGATTTGCTTGTTATTTAATAGTTTTATAGTGTTTTTAGTACTTAATCCACTCCAAGTGCATTTATAGGTGATAATTGCCTACATGCACAAAGAGGAGAAGAATTCGGATGAAATCGTGACATGAACAAAGATTTGAAGCAATAAGGATATTCACGACTATGTATTTTTCTAGTGTAAGTCTCTATGTCCTTATGAAATTGTGAATTCAGGTGTTTCTAAATATACATGGTCCCCTACACAATCATGTAAGTGACCGTTTATATCTAAAAAATCCTAACTTCTGCTATAAAAAGACATGAATGGAGGTAATATAGAGGGAAGTCAAATTTTAGAGAGTTTTAAGTTGTAAGAAACATATAGAGGTGAAAGTTTTAAGAAGAGGATGAGGAAAATATGAACAATGTGTGAACAGATATGATGGATAACAACATCCAATCAAATTGTAAGAAGGTCCATTAGAAGAAAAAGGGAGATTTAGAATTATGATTCCTTTAGTTTCTATTTTTTTCCTACATGTTTGTCTTTGATTTTTTTTCTATAAGTAGGATCTACACTTCTTTAGTGCCTATGTATGATGAACCTTAAGTTATGATAACAATATGATTTAGTCTTTTATTTAATGCAATTTTATTTATTGGTTTATTGAGATTAAATTGTGCATTTTATTCTTATTATAATATATTTGAAATATTATTCCATTATTTGATTTCATATGATTAAGATTGAGAAGTCATTTTAAGTGAATAGTTCTACTATAATTAGAAGGGGTTGTGTGCAAACATAAAGACGAGTTGACATAAATTGTTTAGATTATGGTCAAACTTAAAAGTGAAATTTACGAATCGATAATGCAATCCTGGGGTTTTTAACAAGAAAGGGTTTTGTTAATCAACTGATGGATTTGTTGTTATTAATCTTGAGAAAGATATTAAATAAGAGTTTCCACAGTTCAATTATCAATAATACAATTACATAATAAAGTGTTAATATTTAAGAATTCTTAGGGAGATTCATCACCTATGTACTATTTATTTGATATAGACTTTTCAAGTATCTTCCTCTGTCTTAAGTTCATTATTGTTTAAGTCTTAATTTAATTTGTTTAATTTTTAATCCAATCCACAATCCAACAGTTAGATAATTGAAAAAGGATAATTAATAGTACTTATAGTCTTCATAGAATTCACTTGTGCTTGCCTATACTAGCTACTGCTACACCATGCACTTGCGATTTTTAACATCGATAATTCGTATAAGCTTAAGAAAAATTCAATCAAGTTTTTGGTGTTATTGTTGGGGACTAGCAATATTAGGAAAGTCTAGATTTATTAATCTAGCCATCTTTATTTTTAAAAATTTATTTGTTTAATTTATTGATTGTTTAATTTTCATGTTTACATAGACATTGACTCTTTGGTTAGTTTATGACCCAAAGTGATCTAATAAGCTTATTGAATGAAGATACAAAAATTGAGAGAACAAATCAGAAATCTCTGAAGAATATAACCGATAGATTTCAAGCTAAATCGACAAATAGAAGACTTGGGAGGTCAAATTGACACTAAGGAATCACACATCATAGAAGATCAACTGAGGGCAACATTTGATTATGCTAGATTGGATTTGACAAGAGTAGAGTCCAACATTATTAGACCAACTGTGAATGCCAAAAACTTTGAGATCAAGCTGAGTATTATACAAATGGTGCAACAATCTGTCCAATTTGATGGACTATGAGATGAAGATCTAAATACGCATATCTTAAATTTAAGGGGAAAAGTGAAGCAATGGTTAAAATCATTACCAAGATCATCCCTCACCACGCTTGAAGTAAAGCTTCCTAATTCTTTACCACTAGCACCATCATCTTACTCAACTTCATCATTACCACTAGTAGTTTCTCTAAAATTATTAGAAACTCCTTTAGACTCGAGTAAAGTCCCCCTAACTTCACCGGTAACTTCAACAACCTCAATAAAAACTCTAATAACCTCACCAACTCTCTTTAAACCATATCCAACCCATCTATGTAAAACCGGATTTTTCGAGCCTTTTGTGTTGTTCTATATTTGGAGATACTACTGTATATTGATGTATACATGGTTGCATTTTATTTTCTTTTTGGTCCTTGGACTTTTGAAAATTATAATTAGGCCCCTCAACTTTATAATTAGGCTCCTCAAAGAATTGAAAAAATACAATTAAGTCCTTAACTTTTACAAATTATGCAATTAAGTTCATATGTACACCAACTTCTCCAATTTACCTTTCTAAGTGTCTAATAAGTCTATAAATCATGTCTAATCACCTCTAGACAACAAAAGTACAAACAGGAGACTACCCACGTGAAATACCCCGAAAAGATCAAAAAGTCGTACGATCCTCACAGAGCTTCGAGCTCACTAAATTAACCTGCATTGCTGAAGTGTCAATTACATGTGCAAGGAATGACTAGCATCCCTGACGAATCAACCTCTTGGCCCCCCAGACTGATGGTCAGTCAAAGAGGACCATTCAAACACTAAAGGACATGCTGAGAGAATGTGTGATGGAATTCCAAGGGAGTTGGGACCGACATTTGTCTTTGATTGAGTTCGCTTATAACAATAGTTATCAGACAAGTATTGGTATGCCACCTTATGAAGCACTTTATGAAGGAAGTGCAGGACACCTCTGTGTTGGGATGAGGTTAGTACGGCCAAAATAGAAGGAGCTGAATTGATAGAAGTCACCATTCAGAAGATAAAAATCATTCGAGAGAAGATGAAAATCGCCCAAGATCGACAAAAGAGTTATGCAGATAATAGGCGATGACCGTTAGAGTTTGCAGTTAGTGACAGGGTTTTTCTTCGGATATCGCCATGGAAAGGTATCATCAGATTTTAGAGTTGAGTAAAGCTAAACCCTCAATATATCGGACCTTTCTGCATCCTGGAGCGTGTCGGAACCGTGGTGTATCGGTTGGAATTACCACCGAACTTGGATAGGATCCATAATGTATTTCATGTTTCTATGCTTAAAAAGTACTTACCGGATCCATCTCATATTTTGGAGGCACCCCCTATAGAACTGAGAGAAGACCTGAGCTTTGAGGTGAAACCAGTACAGATTTTGGATCGACAGATAAAGAAATTACGCAGCAAGGAAGTACCCATTAAATACTGTGAATGCTAACCTATAGTGTTATAAGGTGTTACGTGTGTTCTGGGTAAAGATGCTAAATATGCTTTATGATTTTGCAAGTTAACTTCTGTTTGCTTTGTGTTTGTAAAAGAGTTTATGTATGAACTTTTGATACTATTGTTGAGATTGCCTTGAATGGACTAGAGAGTCCTGAAGTTGTGGTTGGATGTGAATATAGAAGTGTGTTTAAAAGTGTTTGCAGGTTTTTGGGATTTGTAAAATACAGCCGTTGTGCTGCCCAAATTTTTCAAAAAAAAGAAAAAAAAGAAATTAAGTAAGCCTTGCATAGTCGGATTAAGGATACTGCGAGTATTCTTAGCCCAAGTATGCGGCGGTTGTCATGAGCTCGATGTGGTACCGGGTCGTGACAATCCATCTCATTAACAACACCAATTTAGACATCTAGACATGGTATAATATTTTAACAAACACCATTGCATCCTTTATTCTTTCTAAATAATAGATAATTAATGATAACTAAATATGCTTCAATAGTTTTATAATTGAATTTCTCAATTATGTTTAACATGTTGATGATGTGCACATTACTTTATAATATCCTTAAATGTCTTATGAGGACCTTGTAACTAAATTTTGAAATTTCTCTATGTCTAAGTAAATCATTGAGAAAATAAACTACAACATTGTCAAGTGATACAATGCAACCTCAAATTGTACATTTTTCTTCTTCGTAGCATATGCTTAGGCTAAACTTAAATGTGCCTCCATATTAAAACTAAATCTCCAATTTATAATTGCATGAATATAATTTAAAATTATTATAACAATGATAAGATATAATGAATTATTGTTTAATATTGAAAACCATAAATTAATTCATATTAACAAAAGTAATGCAGATAATATATAGTAGATTCATTTATAATTATTCTAGAATTTTTTTATATTACTTGGTTTGACAAATACCATAAAATCTCTTAATTTCAAAGACATACCCCCTTCTAAATTTTATAAATCTTAACAAAGAAAACTCCCATAATTTTTCCAAAAAATTATAAAGAAAAACATAAATTTTTTACAGAAACTAACAAAGAAAGCCCTAAGTCTTTTTTTTAAACTCTTAAAATAGTCTTTGAAGATTTACAAAACCTAAAATGTTAACATAGACAATAAGCATGGCAATAGACTAGGCTTGGTCGAGTCTGACTAGGCTTGAGCTCAATCCAAAATGTTTTGTCCAAGCTCAAACCCGACCCGAAGCCTAATCGGGCCTAGGACACCCACCTTAATCTCGATCCTGGTTGAGCTTAGGCGATACGAAGCTTGGCCCGTCCTTTTTATTTTAAATTAAGAATAAAAATAACATCATTTTATTCAAAATGACATCATTTTCCTATAATTTTCGAGCTTCGATTCGAGTCGAGCACTCAAAAAATTAAAAAAAAAGCCCAAGTCTAACCAAAACTTATTAAACCAAGTCGGGCCCAGGCTAAACTGTCATATTTAAAAGGCAATCTTTTAATCTAAGATATCTGATTTTTAAAAGTTTGACCACTCAATTGAATATTTTAAAAATTTGGACATTTAAGTGAAATATCTAAAGATTGAGCACTTTTTAATTAGTTTTCCCTTTTCAAAATAATACTTATTACACTATTGCTCTAATTTGAAAGATGGAAACATTATAGAAATAACATGACTTGTTATATAAAATAATAATTTAAATACATTTCCTAATCATTTTTTATCAATGCTAAACTAAAGGTTTAGTAACTTATAGTTGTAGTTTATATAATGTTTTAGTAGGTATTTTAGTGTGTTTTTAGGTGTTAATTAGATGAATTTTGCATGTTTAGGATTAGAATTATATAATGTGATTATGTGTTTATGTTTTGAGTTTTATGTGGTTTAGAGCATGTTACCAGACTTTAATTTCATGCTTTGAGGTATTTGAATATGTTTGTTAGTGTTTGAAATCAGATGACGAAGATTGAGTGAAGTTGGAGAAAGTTTGGAGAAAGAGCTAGGCCATGATCATGACATCCCTGTCACAATCGTGAAAAAAGTGACCAGCCAAGGGTCACGATCATGATATACCTCTTTGGAGGGTTGGACTTTTTATCCTGATTAAAACTTATTTTTTACCCTAAAAGGCAAAAGAACTATAAAAGGAAATAAGATGACCCTAATAAGCTAAGCCTCCATCTTTCCATTTAGAGAAAGAAGCCAAAGAAGAGAGAAGAAAGAGAGGAGAAAAGAAGAAGAAGAAGAAGTAGAAGAGGAGTTGTTGCTAACCACTCCTTATTATTCCTTTCTAAGTAATTTCTTATTCTCTTGTTATTTACTTCATATGATGTATGATTTGGATATGAGTACGGTGAATACTTTGTTAAGGATGCTCTAAATTCATTTGGGATTGATTCTTGAATCAATTGTGATTTAATTGCTTTTGATGTTAATGTGTTTAGGTATTATGATTGTTTATGATTTTTGCATACTTTGGTAACATATTGAGAGATTGAACCGATAGTAAAATGATCAGGTTGGGTAATGAAAATTAACAACCTAATAAATCACATAAACATCAAATTGGTAATTACACAAAGAAAGATCTTGTGTGGGGTCCCGATTGTCTATTAGAGTGCTTAAGAACTAATTAGAACGTGGTATGTTTTTTTAATTGAGAAATTGCAAAATCAAAAATTCAGATTCAATTAGGGATTATGATTTAAGGTTTAATGATTAGGTCTCGAGGGAGAATAATCAACATTTCAAAATTCAAGGATCGATACCAATTAAATCAAAAGTAATTAAGGTAGCAATTGACGATAGAATGAATCCCCTCTTCACATAATTGTTTCATCTTGTCTTGAGTGATTTCTCGATTGTTAAGTAGTTATGCTCTAATTTGATTTCCTTATGTTAATTTCATGAATTCATTTTTTAATTTTCTATTTTTAATTTTTATTTTCATTTTCATTTTTATCACATTTGTTGCAACCTTAAAAAACATTAGGATTCAATTAGTTTACTAATTCATCGACAGATCGACTCCTCAATACTACAAGTTATGATTCCGTATGCTTGCAAATTATTAAGGGTTTTATATAAGTAAAATTTGCTCAATAGTAATTGACTTAATGCTTTCCTCTTTGAGTGACATATGAACAGTCTAAAGTTGCAACTATAATGCTTGAAACAAAGAAACTTAGCCTAAATGGAAGAAATTTAGTGTGGGCTAACTAGGTATTTAATTGCCTAAGCCCAGTCTATTCTTTGTGCTTTGCGATCAACCTTTACTGGGACACTTCTTAAAGAGCACTAGAAGAAGAATTGACACATTTTTCATTCAATGGAGTTAAAGGGAAGATAAATTGTTGATGTTAAAAGCTTACATCGTTGCCTTTTTTCCTCTATGAAGAACTTGAAATTTGAAAGTAGCCACAAATGTCACCTTTCAAACATATTGCAAAATTTATTATAAAATGGGAATTTGTTTATGAGATGAACTAGGAAATTTGGGTTTTAGGATTTGTTCTTTGTTAGAATAATTGGGAATTGAGTTTATGATTGGCATTGTGGAGTGTTGATAGTTTGGAATGGGAGCTTCAAAGAGGACTTCTTTATCAGTTTCTTCTTCAAGAGATGATAGTGGTTGTGAGGTTAGTGAAATGCGGTTTTGGTTGATAAGAATTTTTCTTGATGATGATAGAGTTCAAACAGCAACCCATTAGAGTGTAGAGAGTCTAAAAAGTTGTGTCAATGTTTACTATCTTGCTTACCTCCTCTTTTGTAATTACTTGCTATAGCTAAGGTACTTGGGAGTTGGGAGTTGGGGTTTTAGTGCGTGGAGAAAGTCACGGGGCGTAAAAGTAAAGAAAATGAGATGAGTTTTTCTCAAGCTCTTATGGGCTTCAGGGAGGACGTTGGGTTTGTGTTGGGACTAACTATGCTGCCTGTTAAGGATGAGCAAGGAGGATAAAAGACTCCCTCTCATTTTTTGAGAAGTCTGGCAGTGTTGCCCAAGTTTTTTTTAGGTACACAGCTAAATCATGGTAGATTATTTTTATTTTTATTTTCAGGAAGCTAGTCTCACACTGCCACCTGGATCTTATGTGGCACTGTGGATCTGCCTACGTAATAAAATAATATAAATATTTGTAGGTTATTATTGACTTGGCAAAAAACTGACGGCATTACATAGTCATTAGTTTCTTCATTATTTTAGGATTATATTTAAACGTTTTTCAAATTTAGAGTTTAATTTATACTTTTTAAAATGTTGGGGTTAAATTTGTTGAAATATATAAACCTTGGAGTCAACAATGACTCTTTTACCTTTTAATTACGATATAAAGTACTTAAGTCATTATTTTAGACAGGTAGTTCATGACATCTCCAAAGTGGGTTATGAAGTTATCTTAATTAGTAAAAAAATGCTAGAACCTAACAAAATTAAGGTTTAGGTGTAATAGATACCATTTTAGGAAGGTTGAAGTATCTCTAACGGGTTTCAACTACTTGTTCAAGTCTCTAACAGGTTTTAACTACTTGTTCAAGTCGAGTGCAACAGTGGGAATAAATTTTAGGTTGGCTTAGAAAATGAGTTACTCACACCATTGTGTTTTTGTTAGCTTACTACTCCCTCCGATTCATAATAAGTGTCGTTTTAGAAAAATACACACTTATTAAAAAAGCTAATAAAATTATAAATATACCCTTATTAATACTCCCATGAAGTTACCTCATGAAGAGAGAAATTATTTTATCACTTGGATTTTACATGTTAAATTGCCTTGAAATTGTGATCTGTGTAATTAAGATCAGAGAGAAATTAAAGATTAATTTTGGAAGTAAAATTACAAACATGCATACAAAGTCAAGAATGACACTTATTTTGAATAATTAAAATGTATCTAAAACGGCACTTATTATGAATAAGAAGGAGCAATAGTCATACGTATCTATCCTTGTCATATTTTTATCTAATTAAAATTTTTAAAAGAACCAGTAGGCCTTATTATAAATTTTCGTAAAATGGTGGATTTAAACTCGAACGGTTGAGAACACTAAAAAATGTTTAACTTAAATCCTAAATTAATGAAATCATAACTACCTATCAGGTTTACATCAATTTTATCCTTTCTAACTTTTTAATTAATTATTTTAGACACCATTGCCAATTGGACGTCTCAGCTAGCGAAGGCCCATAGATATCTACCTCTCCTCTTGCCTAGAATTGTGTTAGCGTTTGTAATTCTTTGGTCTTGATGGCAATGAATAATTAAAGAATCAGAATTAAAAAATAAGAATGAAAATGGAAAGTGAGAATTGGAATAAGAATAAAATTATTAAGTATGTGTTTTTGGTATGGTATAAAGTCAATATTTATGCTAATATTTAATATTTAATATTAAATATAATAATGAGAAATTTTTTTCTCATATTTAGTTATTATATAATTTATTTTGTAAATAAATAATTAAAATATTTAATATTTTACAAATGACTAATAAAAAATTCAATGATTTATAAAATTATTAATTTTTAAATAATTATGAATGAATTTATGATAAGAATAAAAATATCAATGAAATAAACTAAAATATTATTCTGATAATAACTTGGTAATATTTTAATAATATCTCTTATTTTTCATTTATTTTAACGTATACTCATACCTCTCTTAAGAATAAATAAAACCTCGTATTAGAATTTGAATTTAAACAAATTGAGATTTAGAATTAGCTTTTAACAAATCAAGGCATTAATTGTGACAATTTTAATTTCACTACATAGTACTAAAAACTAATATTTTAAAAATTGAATCGGAAGTGAAGCATGTAAGACAAGAGATTTAAAGTTTAAAGATTAAACTGGTATTAGACCGTCCTAAAACTTGTTAAAAATTAAATAAAGTTAAATAATTTGAAATATAATTGAAAGAGTAACTTATAAATTTATTAAAATTAACTGATTAATTAACATATTGATCAATTTTTAACAACAAAAATTATTAAAATAAATTGAACAAAAAAATTAAAAACTGAATTAAAAAATTAAATGATTTAAAATTTTTACGGTTAAATCAACTAAACCGGTTAACTTTTAAATCATCAGCTAAAAACCCTTAAATTTGTTAAACCTGTCTACTCTACCCGTAGACTAGAAGAACTTAATAATATTAGACAAAAATATCTGAAATCATTAGCAATAGCAGTTCACCGGTTCTAATTTGAAAACTTGGCGCCAACTGGAAATTTAGCAGTTCTCCGGTTCAAAGCAGACCAAATTGCCAACTGGAAATTTGGAACCCACTTTCAACTCCTCCGCGTTTCAAAATGGCTACCAGCTTCATCGCCGTTCAGTGCTTCCGGTGCTCCACAATGCAGGCACGCTCCACCTCTCTCTCTCTCTCTGTATGTTCATTTAAGAAAAATATAAACGAACTGGATTATGATGACGACGACGAGAGGGTACGTACAATAATATACTACACTATACAATATAGGTGAAGCAGCAGAGAAAGAGCGGGAACAAGTGGACGTGCGTTATTTGTAACCACAAGCAATCCATCAGGAAAGTGTTCGCTAAAGGTCACATGGCCAAAGACCTCCGCCTCTTCGTTCAATCCTTCAACATGTCCCGCAATGTCGACCGCGGCCAGCATTGGCCGCCCGAATGCAACGGTGGATTATTTGATGACCGAGGTAAGAAACGGACCGTTTGGAGCGAGTACTTAGCCGGAGAGGAGGACAATTTCACACAACATGGAGAGCAAGGTATTATTTGGTTGAAAAACAAATGATTTTTCGTTTTTTTTTCCCCTTTCCATGTGTTGAACTGGGAAAGCATTAATGCTAAGTTTTTACTGCAGCAGATGAAATGGGTCCAAAGGTCGTGACAGAGTTGCCACAACAGATGTTTAAGAGGCCCAAAACCAAACTAAAGAATTGTGTTTCTGCGTCAAGTAGTGGAGATGGTGAAGGTCTCAACAATCCTGTTTCTCAAAAGAAAGGGAATACTAGTAGAGGTAATTTTGGCTGTACTTGCACAATGATGACATTAAAAAAAATTGAATCAGCAAAATGTACTAGTGGAATGAATTGCTGAATCTTGTTGCTTTAGCTGTTCCTGGTCTACGAATTGTGTTAATACAAAAGGAGAAAAGAAACAATTAGAAGTATGTGCTCGGAGGGACTTTTAACAGATAAAGAAGGCATTATTCTGCTCCTTTATTAATTAATAATAGTTTGTGCAGTGTCTAGCCTAAATATTGTTAGAAGTTTTGGTTTGGAACTTCTAATAAAATGCACAATTCATTGATATCTTAATTTTAGATGAACTGCCTCCTGCAGATGTGGAAAGTGTTCCCAAATGGAGTGGTTATATGTTGAGAGATGAGGGGTCCAGGGATTCTTGCCTACCAACCGCAAACAAGGCTTCCAAATGGAATGAGTATATCAACCAAGACGATGATGTCTTGATACAGGGAAGCGGGAAAATTTGTGCTGATGATCTGGATCAGGGAAGCGGTGATATGTGGGAGACCATATTAGATGATCAGAAGGTAGAAGATGATATCCACCCGGACTACATGTATAGTCCTCCCATGTTCCTCTGCAACTTCTAGGCAAGTACTCTACCTAATATATCCATTCCATGGACATATGAGGAGCATATCTTGCTCCTGCGACCCTCTAATGCCAGTTCTTTTTCCTTGTTTGCTCTACGATGCATTTCCAAAGAATCGGTGACATAATTCTTTTTGCACGGTTTTCCCACATGTAATCCATATTGTCAATTTTGGGTGAACAAAACGACGCACCTTTATAACTCCAAAACTCTTCACATTCCTTATCACTTTCGTCACTTCTTCCGATTTGTATGTAAATGCATGGATGTTGTCAAGGAGAGCGAATGCTAATTCCCTCATTTAATCACAACGCCTAGCCAACCTCTCGTCAATCTCAACATTCCCATAGCTTCTACAAGCACCTAAGCAAAGAGCCGTAAATTGGAACTATGCCATCGTTTTAGTCATTTGGTAGCTTCTATATATTATCAGCTCCCCCGTTTCATCCAACTGTTCGGGTTCGCCAAGTTGGTCAATAAAACAACCATAGTGTTCTAAAATTGGCTGTATATGACAAGTCTTTTTCGTGGATTTGAAGAACTCATAGGCCTTCCCGATATCTGGTTTAACCTTTTCGATTTGCATTTCTCTAAAGAATTCCACTGCCTCATCAAACTGTTTGAATTGCATATAGCCATTTATCATGGCTTTCCAGAGCACATCTCTAACATGACTTCTATAAAACCAGACTCCCAGAGCCAGACACAGTAGTAGTCCAACAAAAGACATTTTGGACGGAGTCCTCAAAAACCTCCCTAGATATTCTCGAAGCAACAACTTTTGCAGTGCATTTCCAGCCATGCATTGCCAATAATAGGATTTATCCCATACAGTTACATACCACGGATTTCCTTGCCAAATGACAAATCTTTCACAAGTAAAGCCCAAAAGCTTGCACTATGAGCTAGTTCCTGTATCTGGAAAGAAAGATATACTTATTTGACTAAAATTAGTGTTTATAAGAGCTCAAATCCAATCTTTGTTCAAATGTAGTGTCATCAGTAGCGGGTTCTATCGTTGTGTTGCTGGTGTGTTTATTTGTGTGATTTCATTGGCCATGATAATTTGCCTGATCTAAGTGAACATGTCATTGCAAAAGTCTTGCTATCATTTTGCAGATTCTAAAATTTCTGTTGTTTCTTTCTCACTATAGTGCATAGATAATACGACTAAAACCTGCAAATAGTTGTCACCTTGAAGGTTTTACTGCTAGTCCTGTCTATGATCTATACTCAGTCTTATATTATCACAATGAGCATTGACAAAGTCTGGAATTTACGCCAAATTGCTGATGAGTTGTTCAATTTGGAATTGAAAATTTAATTACGTCTTTGATGTTCCACTTTTATTTTATAACTAACAACAGGATGTAACTATTTAATTCTGGGTTGACAACGTTTGTAAGCAGAAGTAGTATATACATACATATATACTTTTACAACTTCAAGACCTGGCCAAGAAACCAGAACTAGTGGAACCGTTAAAATATAACCCTAAAAACAAGAGTGGAGTCAGAAGCATCTTTTACTGCAATAGTACCTCCAGTGTTTGATGGAATAAATTAAGTATGGGCTGTAAGAATGGAAGCCTGTCTTGATGTCAATGATCTCTGGGAAGCTGCTGAGGATGAATATGAAGTTCTTCCCTTTCCAAACAATCCAACAATGGCACAAATTAAAAATCAGAAGGAGAGGAAATAAAGAAATCAAAGGTAAGTGCTAGCTTGCTTACAGTTGTCTCCTCTATTTTCACCAGAATAATGACTTAAAATAGATAAGTAAATGTGGGATTTCTTGAAGCAAGAGTATGCAGGAAATGAAGGGTCAGAAGCATGCAAGTTATGAATCTGATCAGAGAATTTGAAATACAGAATATGAAAGAATCAGAATAATCAAGAACTATTTTGACAGATTGCTCATCTGGGACTGACTTATTTATTCAAGGGTTGTTCAGAAATCCTACTTACAGGTCCTAATAAATTCGAGGCCACAATTTCATCACTGAAAAATACCAAAGATCTGTCAAGTATTACCTTGGTAGAATGGTGTTGTGGAGAGGAGAAACAGAATAA
>JAOQMR010000002.1:25347293-25357833 GCA_027563865.1 Erythroxylum pelleterianum
TAGCCACCAAGTATTGATTGGTCGGTAAAAAATATACGTAACTTATATATTGCAACCAAATAATTTTTGGTTGCAAAGTGTATATAATTAGCAACCATTTTACTATGGTTGCTGAAACCAAATTTTCTTGTAGCAGTAAAAGGACATTCTATATAATATTATTTGACTTTTAGCTAAAAACATATTTGATGCCAAATGATTGACAACTAAAATAAAATATAGCTAATAGTTTTGGCTTCTTCTTTTTCTTTCTTCATAGCTATATAATATTAGCTACTTTTTTGTTACATAGTTAAATGTTATTAGTTACATTTTTTATAACGTAGCCAAATGTTATTTACTACATTCTATATAACATAGTCAAATGTTATTTGCTATGTTTTTAATAATGTTGCAATATATTATTTGTTACATTTTTAATCTATGGTATTAAACAATATGTTCTATATATAATGTATTGACATGTTTTTTTGTGTGAATTATTTGCTTATTATTATAAAATTAAATCGTAGAAAAAATAATTAATTCAAAATTTCAAACATTGTATATATAAAATAAAATTATGTGTATATCATTAAATTATACTAACAAAAAGAATATAACATCAAAGGATAATCATTTGTTCCTATATATATATATATAACAAATTGAATAATTCTTGTAGACAAAAAAATAAATAAAAAGATCATTTTACAAATTATAATATGTCATACTTATATTACAAAAATATTATAGCATAACCCAAGCGACTACCTAGGGTTGTCTATGTCCATGAACCACTAATCATCCAAAAATCCTAGTTAAAATCAACTAAAAATATTGTGAGAGTATTGATATTGTAAGTGTTTGGTTTTGATTAAAGCCAACACCACATAACTTTACCATTCACGATATAATCAGTCAAAAGTTGCAACATCATCATTTTTATTCGAAAAAAGTATTAAAATTATATTATAGGACACATAAGAAGTGATAGAAAAAGTATAGGAGATAAAATTAATACCCTATACTTTCCTCTTCATTTCTATCATAATATGGGCCAAGTAATTTTTTGAATAACATATCATGTTTTGTTAGAATTTCTTATCCCTTAATTACTTCAACTTGTAATGCAACCTTAAGCTTCTTGTTTTCCTGTTGAGGGTGTCTAATGATTGTTTTATATGTTGAGGTTGAAACATTTGGCTTAGGGCCATAGGCAAGGCCTTTTACATAGCCCAACTGAGTACCAAATACTATATTATAAATGTCATTTGCACTAAACTCATTATCCTCATATATAGATTTCTCTAATAACTCTTACATCTTATTCTAAAATAAAAAATCAATATTCAATCCATATGTTAGTACTTACTACTATATTAATTAATGAACAAAAATATTTAACAAACTATTAAACTTACATGGTTGTTTTTTGCTTCTTCTAACACCCTTCTTTTACCTCCTTATAATGAGCAACTTTACATAGCGTGATCCTATCATACTGTTTTCCATGCAGTTCCTTCCGGCTTTGCTTTATGAAACAAAAAAATAATGCACATATAATAGTGTAGTGTTTATTAATTTAAGTATAGCTTGCAATCATAAAACTAACTATTCATTTCAAACAACTATAAATGACTTTGACACTTGATTATGAGGTGCTTTATTTTCAATCTAACCTTTTCCTTCTCACAATTTTCCTAAATCAAGAAAAAAAATAACTTAGAAGTTAAATCTGTTCGAGAGCCATGGGTCCATGCATCACATACATGGCAAGGCAGTGGAAGTGTTGGAATCAAAATTCTAACCCCATATCCCCAAAAAATCCAAAATCCATATGCATGTATAAACATATTATAAGAACACAAAATTACAATATATGTATCTTAGAAATACTCCTTTCTTAAATCTTCTCCCTGTTTGGGTTGTAGCAAACACCAAACACCTTCCTTGGCCTCAAAAGAGCACACAAAGATGAAGAAAAATCAGTGTGTAAGGGTGGTTAGAGCACTAAATAAGATGAGATCAAGTAGATGCTCTAGTGAGAGTTAGATCAAGACTAAGTTACATGCAATTAATCGAATGCAACAATTGCTTAAATTTGCATGAATAAATCTCAAAATCGCCTCTCACAACTCTTTTAGACCCTTACCTCTCTATTGAGTGTATTTTTGGGTAAAAATTCGTATGTACATAAGTGAAGAACTCACTTATATACCATCTGTCATTAAGTAGGTCGTCGCTTAATGCACATTTTATTTTTTATTCGATTTTTTATGCATGTGATCCTTAGGTTCCTAGTTATTTTGGTCACTTGAATTAACTCTTAATTTGAGCATATCATGAAGAGTTTCGTGATACCAATTTATCCAAAAGTAAGTGGATTAACATTAGAACTCTTCGATAGTTAATTATTCAACTTACGAATATTTCCATAGTTAATTACCATGTAATTCGTCTCTTCACCATCCTATACCCTACTTGGTTCGGAGTATGGGTTATGTGTCAACTCCCACTAGACTGACTACTTCAGATCTAGTCCAAGTGATGTTAGCTCTTATCTTGGGGATCTTGTTACTCTATGTTTCATTGAAGACTCTCTTTATGACACATACTTGCTTTGGCCAGAGACTTCCTAGTAATAACCCCGACAAGAGACCTAGGTATCATCTCCTTCTATCAGGAGTGGTGAATCCTTTATTGGCTACCCAATTATGTTCGAATACCAATAGCTGTACCCAATCGCCACGTTATGAGCGACCTCATCTTGAGGCAACAAGGAATAGTGTCAAAGCACAAGATCAGTATCCAAGACATCCTTGAGTACCTCAAGTCTAAGGATATTTGCACTATTGCTATGATGAGATTAATCACTAACTTTTGATAGATCATCCATATGAGAATCTCATAACGGGTCATCCGATGTACTTACTACTCTTAGTAAGCATCCACATGTACTTAATACAACAGTATCAGATCCACAATTCTTAGAACCACACCAAATTCCATAACAAATTTCTTGATCCAAACAACTTCTTTTGCTGCTTTCGCATCTGCAATGTACTCTGAATCAATCGTTGAATTTGCTGTTGTCTCTTATTTGAAACTCCTCCAACTGACTGCTCCACCATTCATTGTGAAAACGTAACCTAAATGGTATTTGGAGTCATCCTGGTCAGATTGAAAACTGGCAACTGTATGCCTGTATACTACGAGATCTCCATCTCCATATACTAAGAATACATCCTTCGTCCTTCTCAAGTACTTTAAGATATTTTTGACAACCACCTAGTGATAGTTAACTAGATCCGATTGATATCTACTCTTAACACTTAAAGCATACGATATATCGGGTCTTATATATAACATAGCATACATGGTTGATCTTATTGCCAAAGTATATAGGATCAAACTCATATGAGTCCTCCCATCTTGCGTTTTGGGATATATAGATTTCGAGAGTTTTATTCCATAAGTCATGGGAAGAAACCCTCTCTTGGACTGCTTCATGCTGAACCTCTTTAGCACTTTATCTATACATGTAGACTGTGAAAGACCTAGCAACTTCCTTGATTTATCTCTATAGATCTTTATTTCCAATATATAAGTTGCTTCTCTAAGGTATTTCATGGAGAAATTTTGGAACAACCAAATTTTGACAGATTGCAAACTTGAGACATCATTGCCTATTAGTAATATGTCATACACATATAACACAAGGAATATGATAGCACTCCCACTAACCTTTTTATACACACAAGGTTCATTAGGATTTAAAAAAAAACCAAACTCTTTGATTGTTGCATCAAATCGGATGTTCCAACTCATAGATGTTTTCTTTAATCCATAAATGGATTTCTTAATCTTGCATACATCAAGTTGTACCATATACATATCATTAGCTAGGTTTCCATTCAAGAAAGTCATCTTCACATCCATTTGCTATATCTCATAATCGTAATGAGTAGCAATGGCTATGAGTATTCTAATGGATTAAAGCATGGCTACGAGGCTAAAAGTCTCGTCATAATCAATGCCTTGTCTTTGATGATAACCTTTAGCAACTAGTCTCGCTTTATAGGTAATCACATTACCATCCATGTCAATTCTCTTCTTGAAAATCCACTTGCACCCTATAGGTTTTAGCCCTTCAAGTGGGTCAACCAAAGTCCAAACTTGGTTTTCAAACATGGAATCCATTTCGAACTTCATTGCTTAAAGCCATTTTTCAGATTCTGATCTGTTCAGAGTCTCTTCATAGGTTGTAGGCTTATCGTCCTCTATGATCAATACGTCATTATGTTCACTTACGAGAAAGTCATCTCTCTCTAGAACATTACATATCCTACTTGACCTATGAACATTTTTTGTGTCAGGAGGTTCAACTATTGTCTCATCTCCATGAACAACAATCTCGGGTTTAGTTAGTTGATCTGCATTTGTTTGAGCATCATAAACTTCAACAAGTTCAACTTTACTCCTACTGTCTTCTCCTAGAAGAAACTCTTTCTCTAAATAGACAACATGGTTTCAGATAAATACCTTTTGCTCTAAAGCATTGTAAAATAGATATCCAACTTGTTTCCTTAGGATATCTTACAAACAAAAATTTATTAGATTTCGCTTCAAGCTTGTCTGATTGAATCCGCTTCACGTAAGCAGGACAACCCCAAACTTTCATATGAGAAAGATAGGTTTTTTGTTAGTCCATAGCTCATATGGAGTCACATCAACTACTTTTGAAGGGACTTTATTTTTCACATAAGCAATAGTCTCGAGTGTATAACTCTAGAAGGATTTTGATAGATCTGCTAAGCTCGTCATAGACCTTACCATTTCTAACAAAGTTTGGTTTCTCCTTTCAGTCAAACCATTATATTGGGATGAGTAAGGTAGAGTCCATTAAGATACAATCTCCTTATCCCTGAGATAACGTAGAAACTCATTGTTCAAGTATTCACCACCTCAATCTAATTGAAGTGTCTTGATACTTTTACTGAGCTATTTCTCTACTTCATGTCTAAATTATTTGAACATTTCAAATGCTTCAGACTTGTATCTCATTAGATACACATACCCATATCGTGAATAATCATCGATAAAGGTAATGAAGTACATAAAACCACCTTTGACATCAATGGACATCGGACCATATACATCATAATATATTAGGTATAATAACCCATTTGTTCATTCACCCTTTCCTTTAAAAGGTAATTTAGTCATCTTGCCTAATAAACAAGATTCACATGTGTCATATGATTCATAATCAAATGACCCTAAGTTGCCACTCCTATATAGCTTAGACATGCGTCATTCACTTATATGGCCAAGTCGACTATGCCATAAGTAAGATGATTTTAAATTATCACGTTTCTGTCTTTTATTGTCATTGATATTTAAAATTGGATTGCACATATCTAATATGTAAATACCATTGCACAATGTAGTAGTACCATACAACATTTCATTCAACATAATTAAACAACCATTGCTTGAAAAAGTTAAATGAAATCCTGTTTTATTAAGACAAGAAACAGATACAATGTTCTTTGTCACAACGGGTATATAATAAGAATTATCTAAAATTAACTCTTTCCTACTAGGAAGAAACAAAACATAGTTTCCTATGGCTATTGTAGCAACTTTTGCTCCATTTCCCACATGTAGGTTGATAACTTGCATTTTGTCATGTTAATTCTTTATGTTTCATGTTCTTTTGGTAGAATTTTGTGATGTTTTGCTTGTGTTTCCATGGTAATTTATGTCTTTGCATGTTCTAGGTGACGAAATACAAAGTGACGCAATTTGGAGTGAAATTGACAAAATGGAAGCTAGAGACATTTTAATTGTCCAATTACAGCAGACACGCATATAATTAGCTACAGAAAGGCACAAGAGACGCAAAATAAATGAGGATGCAAATAAGAGGAGACAGCTTAAATCAGCAAGAGGCAATTAAATGGTCCAATAAATAATCAACAGGGAGGCAACGTGACAAGGCAGCATGCACAGCAAGTGGCTTTTCGATTAAATTCACGCTAAATCAACGGTAGAGTGATCAGCGCTAGAGGAATAAATCAGGAGCTTCACGTAAAACGTAAGGGACGGAACGCATAAAGAAGGAGAATGAGTGTGCGGCAGAGTTGCAAATTAAATTAGGGAGAAAGGGAGAGCCAAGTGGGCCAGCCCATCCACGCTACAAGCAGAAGAAAATCACGCAAAAGGCAACAAAGATAGGTGGGCCCACTTTATTTAATTAGAAGACACAAAACCTAGAGTGACTAAGGTGGACAGAGTTTTTAAAGAATCAACATTAAAGTAGATGGGGGACGGCGCAACTTGTATTTTTTTTTAGGATCATAAAAGTCAGAGATTGCGGTGGTAACGAGGAGCAACTATAGGAGTTTATTTTCACAATTAAAAGAGGCAGTGGGTTGACGGCAGCTAGGAGGAGGAGCGATATTTATTATTGGAGAATCACAAAGTGGACGAAAATAGCTGGAGATCGACAGTAGCAAAGAGGAGGGATTGAAGGCTTGAGGCACGACAATGGTTAGGATTTCAGTAAAGGTTTAATTTCAATTTTAATTTGTCAATTTCAGTTTTAGTTGATAGAGACTAGTATTATGTGTGGCTAATTTTTAATCTAGACAAGGTACTTTAGGTTTGATGCATGTAGTTCGTGAGACTCCGTTAGTTTAATTGTTGTCGTTTATTTCTTATGTTTATTTAATCTCTGCATTTAATCGATTTATTATTGTTGAGTTTGTTGATTAATGAGGCATGTTAATTAATTGACTTGATGATAAATTGTCGAATAGATTAGTTAATCTGTGATTGCTGTCTATCAAAGCGGTAAATTAATTTCAATTAAAAAATTAATGAGATTAAATAATTTAGTCTAAATAGATTGCGGCTTTTCCGATTCTGTTGGCTAAGACGAGGGTCCATTAGAGCCTACCGCTGCCATAGATTATATTCTGCGGAGCTTTACTCGGGAATAGTCTAATTGGTTAGGGTAATAATCTGCGGAGCTTTACTCGGGATTATCGAATAATTACGAATGGATTGGTAGATTTGTGCTATTCACGGTCTGCTATAACTTTGTCCATAGGAATGAACGAAATTTATATTTTGAGTCTATAATCGAATTACGGTATCAAACGGGAGAGTATCTTGGCTAGGCTTTTCTTCATATTATTTTCAATCTTTATTTTTAATTTTCTTCGACGTGATTTCGTGTTCTAAAATCAATTATTCTCATATCAATTATTTTCATTATTATTTATATTTTTATATTTTTATTTTATTTTTATTTTCGATTTCGCACAAATAAATAATTACTACACTGGTCTCTGTGGTTCGACCCTATTCACCACTTTACTCGCTTAAGTGTTCTAGAGTAGGAATTTATTTTTGCTGGTTTGACACGTCATCATAGGTCCATCTCTCCCTTCTTGAGCGATCTACTATTCCTGAGGGCCTGCATATCAACACATATTATGAGTCACATCTGGTATCTAATACCCAAATATTATGGTTAGAAATAGTATCAACCTCAATGACAAATAATATACCTGAAGTAGACAGTAAAGCATCTAATGCCTTCTTTTGCTTCAGTGACTCCAGATAGGGTTTACAGTTCCTCTTCCAATGCCCTTCCTTGTTGCAATGAAAGCATATTCCCTTTGGTGTATTGTTCTTTGGTTCTTCTTGGCTACACCTCCCGCTGGCTTCTTAGACTTCTTCTTCTTGTTTTAGTTCCTCTTACGGGAACCAGAAGCAGAGTCCACCAGCATCATAACCTTACTATCTTTCCTGACAGTTTGCTCAACTGTTTGAAGTAGATTAATCAGCTTAGGTATTGAAGTGGATATTTGGTTCATCCAATAGTTAAGCACAAACTGTGAATAACTATCAGCTAAACCAGTCAGAATTAAGTCTATACTTAATTCATGATCCATTATGAAACCCAAACTGCCTAACCTCTCAATGTATTAATTCATTTTTAGTGCATAATGAACTGGAGAAAATCCATCAGCCATTTTAAAGCAAAAGATCAACTTCGAGGTCTCGAACCTTTCAGACCAAGCTTGCTCATCAAACAGTTCTCTTAGATGGTAGACTATGGTATGAGCATCCATAACCTCATGCTACTTTTGTAGTTCTGGTGACATAGAGGCTAATATAATACAGCTAGCCAGCTCACTATCATCCAGTAGCTTCTTATAAGCTAGACAGTAGGGGGAATGGGAAGTGGCTCATCGAGGACATATCTTAGTTTCTCAGATTTAAGAACAACTATCAAATTCCGCAGCCAATCTAAGAATTTTAGTCTCGTGAGTTTGTTGGAGTCAAGTAGAGAGCGTAAGTTCACATTAGATGAAGACATCGTGGCGATTCAATAACCTAGAGGAATGAGAGAAAGCATTAAAATGTATATAAATGTATATCGATAAGGACTTTCATCATATGCATTATGGGTCCCACTATTTTATCTAAATCCATAGCCTTTACTATGAATCTGAGAAAAATTATAATTTTCCTAATGGGTCGATATTCAATATCACTAAGAATGACCTTAGGTTTGCACAACAAGCCACCTTAGGTCAATCGGTAGGTATCATTCATACCAATTGCATTCAGTTATGCAACTATTGACTTATGCCATCAACTGTTGATTTAGCACACTCATTGGCTTATCAACTCTTGATGCATATGCATCCTATGCATACTACCTAACTTCGTTTCTATCTACATTGACCTTGGATTTGTCCAACAAATCAACGCTTCTAGTTAAGACCAACCCATTAATCCGAAAATCTAATTTCCATGGTTTGATTTTTAGGATATGGTTAGTTACCTTTACTGAGTAGGCAGCTCACCCCTCGTTGATATATATATATATATATATATATTTGATTTTAAGGATACGATCGTTACCCTTACTGAGTAGGCAGCTCAACCCTTGCTCCTTTTTTTTAGGAGATAGAGAGATTGTCAATAATCCCAATGCAAGTTTTGGTGGACTGATAAATTAAACTGAATAAACTTGTTTTATTGTATATTATTTTGAATGTGACAGCTCGGTTTATTCGTGCTTGTACAAATAAATTTTTGTGAGTGATGAACATTTTTTTTGTTAGAACTAATGAAGATTTTGGTAATTAACGTTATGCTTTGGGAATAATTTAGATAACTATGGTTTAATACTTATGAGAGCATCACATTTACTAATCGTTGGCAACTACAAAAACTAGAAACACAACCACCTAAAATCTCCAATAACTTATTAAAGACAACAAGCCACAAACTTAAAACTATTGGCTTGTCTTCTTCATCAAGACTAGTGTCGTGGCCAGGCCAGTAGTTTAGGAGATAGTGAAAAAAATCAATTAAAAGTTGATTATAATTCTTTATGAATTTTTATTTTTCAATTAAATTAATTTGATTGTAGGACTATTGAATTATTAATGAATTAAATCTAATTTTATTCAGGATCTATGATGTGTAACATTTGCAATTTCAATTGTAAATCTTAATTAATAATAATCAAACAATTTTATAAAATTAAAAAATTAAAGTTGGATTTGATACCACTATTGAGAAATTAAGGCAGGATTTGATTTTGTGAGCAGTTGAAGAAAAAATATACTTGTCGTTTAATTTTTGTCAAAAATCACTCTATATTATATAACTTGAATAATGCATAAAATATAATAAAAGCATGAATAAAAAATTTATACCTATATGAAGCTTGACTCTTTTCGTCAAGCTTTTCCTTCCTCAAACTAATTTTTGAAATAGTTCATCACCACCATAGACGTATAAGCATCAAACCTCTAACAATATCTACACGAACTACATTAAAGAACTTTGTAAGTAGTGTAAAAAGGGATATGTTAGAAGTGTTGGCTTCTTTAGAGCCTATGACTGTTTATAATAGGACTTGATCCTTTTAATAATTTGGTTAAAACTTAATTTTAATTTCAATTAAACTTTACTTAAAATTTAAACTAATTCTAATAAAATACTATCTAGACCTAAATATGATTTAATATATAATATTAGTCTTTATTTGCCAAATAGCTTATATTTAACCTTAAAATTACTCAAACTTTACAATCAAGTTTAAATTGATGAAACTACCTTTTTTCTCTTTAACCATTTTTTATGAGTCCTATTAGGTTCCTAAAAATATTAGTATTTGATATAAAATATAATCCTAAATTACATTTAAGAATAGATAAATTAAACTCTTTTAATTCATTATATCTCTCTAATTAAATAATTTATAACTATAGATCAAGAAGGGCATCTAATAATGCAATATGTCCACACAAATATTAAGAATATCAATGTTGGGCCCCGAAACTTTTTCTTGGAAATTAAACAATATTAGATGAAATTGATGAATTTGGATGATTGATCTGAAATATTGTAGTGCCTATTGTGTATGATTTGAGTAATTATGGATATGAGTATTTTGTATATGTATTGTGTAAATTGTGGAGATTAAATTGTGTTTGAGATAAATTGGGTAAAGAGTATTGTG
>JAOQMR010000002.1:25357933-25371531 GCA_027563865.1 Erythroxylum pelleterianum
GAAGCGTTGGATTCCTAAGACATTTTCCTATCTTTCCATGAAATATGGATCGGTTTTGAATTAAATTGAAAGAGAGCTACCTGTTCAAAGTGGGATGATAAGTTGAAACATTCTGAACATAGGTCGCCTTCGCATGCCTTTCGCTTCCGTCCTTTCAGTGATGTTCGTTAAGTTTGTGCTTTGAGGTTGGGTTCCGGTAACGGGTCCCAACAATCAAATTGATTTTGACTAATCTTTTAATACATGATTTTTTATATAATTCATTATTTTATCATAAAATATTTAGATTGAAATATAGTGTTTAGAAATATTATCTATTCTATTTTAGTCTAGTCATATTAATCTCCACAATTAGTAATCAATTCTATTAATGACATTTGAAAAATATTTTTATAATATCATTCTAGTTTAGCCAAGGCTATCAATATCAATCAAGAATAATAAAATATTCTCCCTAATAATTTTTGGGGTAATAAATCATATATTAATCATCGGGTTAATTATAAAAATTTATAATCTTTACTTTATTTTCAATAATAACATGAACTTTAGAAAGTGGAGTTAAAATGCTCTGACTTTCAATTTTTATTAAAAATAATCCGATGTTATGTTCTTTGTTAACGTGGATCCACATCAAAAGCATTTTTCTACATGACTACCACATTTCTTATTTGTGCTAGGTATGAATTTTATTATTTAATAAATTAAAAATGTAAAAGACCTTAAAATAATTATACACTCCTTCATATGTTTATTTTATAATTATTTTAATGTGTTTGATATTTTTAATTTATTAAATAATAAAATTCATACGTGATATAAATACAATATGTAACATAGATGCGATAAGAAAACTAGCCTGACATTATTCATCACATCATCCACATCAATATATAAAACTTAATGTTGGCCTACTTTTGCTAAAAAAGTGAAAGATAAAACATTTTAGTGACACTTCTTATTGTTTTAGCTAGTTTACAAAATCAGTACAGTTTGAGATTTTTTTACAACTAACCTTTGATCATTCAACTATCTTCATATAGTTTATGTTATATCCAATAGCTATCAACTGAGCTACCATTAACTAAGATAGGTCATATATGATAAGTCAAATTATCACTTTCAATCATCACAACAATAATTTCTATAGGCATATAAGTAACGTTTTAAATGATGTTCACATGTTGGGTGATTTAAACGAACTTGTTCTTTAACAAGTATCTACATATTTATTTAAGTATTTTCATATTTTAATCTATAAAATTGAGAAATTTCTTCATAAGGAAGAAATATTATGTGTTCTAATCTTCTGCTTTATTAACATCCAATCTCGGTAGAATATTGACAAGGAATAATTTATATATAATATATAAAAATGTAATATAAATCTTATAATTATGATTTGATCATAATTTTATATGCAATGTAATTCATCTCTTAAACTTTATCTTATACATCAATTAATTAAACAAATATACATAAGATAAAGAATATTTTTAAATAATTATGTCAAAATAATAACCAATCGATTGGTTGTAAAGCATAGACGAACAATACTAATATTGTGGATATTTAAGTTATTTTTAGGGATTCAAGAATAAACTACCTTTTACGTTTTGAGATGCTTGTATCTTCATATTCAGTTGTGGCTGGAACACTTCAAAGATTACTAAAAGGGTTACGATTTCTTTGAAACTTGGTACTATTCTTGGAGCAAAGGGTTGAATCTCCAACCCCAAGGGCCCCCAGTCGCAGGTCCGACCACCACTGGAGGATTGAATCAAGTACTTAGCGGCCCGCTAAGGGGGAGGTGAGTAACCCACAGCCTACAAGGAACCCCACCCTCAAAGCCCACAAGGGCTCAAGAATGTTGCTCCCACACTGCAAGGCGTGAGAATCGAACCTTGCACCTTGGAGCAAATCTGCCCCTCCAGAACCAACTGAGCTACACCCTGCGGGCAACTTGGTACCATTCTCTTACTATGAGGTTGATGTTAAAGATGTGGTTTCAACTTATTTCAGGCAACATGAAAGGCAACTAGGCATCCTTCTACTACTTCGACTAACTCAAGTAATTACATGCTTGCTAAGGACTGGTCCTATAATGTCCGTAGTTTTTCAGATAATCAATGTTTGCTAAGGATTACCCTCGATCAACTAAACTTAATAGCTTCAACCCTAGATCTAAGTGAAGGAAGAGAACAACATAGAGACCAACGTAAGCAGCCTTTAATTTCTATACCTAAAAATATTTGGTGTATTCGGTTTGTCTCTCTACTTACTCTGCATGGTTATGGGAATAATATTCAAGGGAAAGGCTTGGGATCCCAAAAATTTCAGCCATGAAGCCGTCCGAAAAAACTATAATATATGATTCTACCAAAATTATCACCATCTAATTTCAAATTCGAGATAAGAAGTTAATGTTATTTAATCATGTTCTAACAATTGTTAACAACTATACCCAGGGCCGTTCCTATAGTTTTATAGGTCCGGGGCGAAATTAAAAAAAGGACCCCAATAAATCGACAATATACTTAAGTTTACATATTTGTATGAAACATAAATGACTCAATTTATAAGTTTACATAACTAACTAAATATTAAATGATCATAACACTAACAAATACACAGAGGATCATGATTTATGAAAACAATTTCTTCGTGCATTTCTAGATGCAAAACAATTTCTCTGTGCTACTTGTTTTCTTTTTTTTTTCCTTTTTTCACTACCAGACAAATGCTTTTTAGGTAACATAATATAAACTAATTATAACACAGTTGGATTTGAAAAAGAACAAAAGCACTTGTATAGAACTGGAAGAAATATAGGCACAACCAAACTCCAACAGCTTCATAATATATCGCAAAGATATATAAATGGTATTATATCTGTGATACAGAAAAATAAATAGCAAAATTTAATATCTAATGTTAAAAATAAAAATAAAGAATAAAAATATATTAAAAATTAGAAACTTTACCATTAAATAATACTCAAAGTACAAAAGTCATAATCGTAAAAATTTTTGCTGCTAATTTTTGAATTCAAGTATTTTAAATACATATATTAATGAAAATAAAGAAATTAGAAGGTAAAAATATACTTAAATATTTCAAAGCTATTTATAAGCATGAGGACCACAAACTTACCTTTACTTTAAAAAAAATTATAACATTAGGTTATAAAGGACTTTAACGTTATAGAAAGTCATTAAATTGTAACATTATAATCTTAACGTTAACTATCAAACATTAGAGAGGGGGCCCCATAGAGGGCCCTGAAATCTGTTGTGTATATTATCTTTGATTTTCAAGGAATCTGTTGAAGCGGTAGATTCGGTACAAAAATTAACAAGTTTTCTATGGCAGTACTACAGTTTGATACCTGGGTCATGGTTTAAGAATGTGAAGGCCTGATGATTGTTTTGCTCTATTTTCTGTTTCATGGAGTGCTAGTCAAATATGATTTTAAATGACGGTTGGGTTTGATATACAGATCTCCTTGAATCAGTTGGCCCTTCTTTGGTCAAACTTTGGTAATATCTTTTGGAATATTTTAACGTCTTGTGACTAGTTAGTTTATGAATAGATTACCCGCTGTGGATTCAAGAAAAAAAAAATAGAGAGGGGGCCAGGGCCCTAGGCGGGTGCCACCGGCCCTGACTATACCAGATGGTACTAGCTACATATAGGTAACTTCAGATGATATTCAAACATCGGAAGCAATTCCTTTGACTACAACCTCAATAATGGGAGCCTTGACACAATTATTTATTGAATCCAGATACTCTGTCCAATATTACTCTGTCTTATTCTATCTCATAGAATCTCAGCCATTTATTTTGCGGGACACACGCGAGACCCATGCGGAATCTACATAAATAAATGGCTGAGATTTATTGGACACAATAAAACACCATAATATTGAACAAAAGATCTGAACTTTTATTTATTGGGGTCAAGACATAGCTCAGGACGTTCACATGTAAGTCCTGCATGGAGCTATTACTCATCAAGTATCAATACTTTGAGGGAACCCATTGTAGCAAAAGATATCAGACCTGACTTATTGTCATCCTAACTGGTTTAACTTCTTATACCATGTTTAGTTTAAGTAACGCATCCACAACGAGATGCGAAAGCTCATTTATCACACTAGTAGTTTCTTCGAAAAATTAAAAAGAAAAAGAATGATTGCCTTAAATTCCAGCTTTTATTACATAATGGAACATGCATTCACATTATCGTCACTAAAGAGAGATATAATATTGTCTTCAGGCGCATTTGCTGGCGCAAAAGCTTGGACGACATTGCGAACGTAGCCGGCAGGCGCCTTTTTGTCGTAGACACCAGAAACATATGGATAATGAACGAGATGTTGCGGAATATAAGGCCAAAATTCAGCTCTTTTGCCGGTGCTCTTCACTCTCTTCAACACCTTATTTCCGTCAACATATCCACTAACTACTACTCGGCTTTGTTTTCTGTTCACTTCCACTGTCTTTACACCTGTGTATGTCCAAGAATATCGATCAGGTACTTTGTTTGCTTGGAGCCTTCTTGCATAAAACAGGTCAATCTCAATGTGAAAGTATCTTCTATTTAGACCAAGTTCCTATAGGAATCTAGGTTTAATTACTTACAAAATATAATTACCGGCTCAGTAGTTTGAAAAATTAACAGAAAAAGAGTAAGGTTTTCAAGATGCAACACGACGGCTTGTTTCTATCTATCGAATGTCTAAAGTCTACATATTCATTTGCTTTCAGGGTTTTAGCATAACAAAAGATGTTTTGATTGTACAGAAAACCTGATGCGTCATTTTTTTCCTCCGATTCAGTTCATTAGAAGAGATACTTGTATGGACGTAGGAACCACAACCTTTCAAGGAGGTGACAGCATTTTTGACCCTTCTTTCACAGCCATCGCAGTCCATTTTGACCTTGATCTCAACTGTCTAAGAACAAAATAAATAATATTTTAAAATTATAAACAAGGCTCAAGAGAAGAGACAGACTGAGCTACCGCAATAACCTTTTGTTTCGTTAAAAAATTATGTCTTAGGCAGAGCGATATTCAAGTGAGCTGTATCATTGAGTACCTGCATTGGTTTACGTCTGCTTCTTGTGCTGGTGAGAGTGCAAAAGTTGGAAAGGTAATCAAGAGCACCCATTTTGCTTGTCTTTGCCAAAGGGATAACCAGAGAGAGGTAGTATGTGCGTGTTTGAGAGAGAGATGCAGAGATATGTGAAATACAATGATGAGACTTGGTAGTTATATGGGAACTTTCAGGGTGCAGAGTGGTTGGAAGATAGCTAAAGTGGTTCTAAGAATATTTTAATTTACTTTTTAGACAAGAGATTAAGGAAAACAATTGCCCCAAAACCCTGCTAAAGTTACCAGAAATCATGAAGAGCAACTTCTCAAAGCTGTCTCATTGGTTTATTCTATCCAGTTATATAATGTAAAATATTATAAAGTGCTTTTGTGTTAGCTTTCGACGAGTGCCTGTTGCTTTCCAATTATCTTCACTAAATAATACACAATAATTGCCATCGTTGATCCTATCATGACAGGGTAGGGATATATATCGGGGAATTTTCCATTCTGTACTTTGGACCAGCTGTATTCTGATTTCTGACTTTTTTATGCTTGAAGACAATCATGTGGTTAATTAACTTATCATATTTCACAACTGATATGTAAATATTTACGAAGCACAGATACGGACACGGACACGGATACGGGACACGACACGGACACGGACACGGGGACACACCAACTTCTAAAATTTGATGGACACGGACACGGCATATATATATATTAAAAAATTTTAAATTAAGAAAAAAATTCATAATTATAATATAATATATATTGATTGATGTATTTCAAGACTTCCAATATCTTGATAGTTCATACATATTTGATACTTTATAAGCCCTTCTAAAAAAACATGGAGCATATATTCTATGGAGCATATATTTCGTTAAGCAATGTCCGAGCGGTCTCCAAACGTGTTCGAGCTGTGTCCACCGTGTATCAATGGGTGTCCGACACGGACACGACTTCATTTTGCCGTGTCCATGCTACAATTAAATATTAATCAACAGAGCTAGATGGAAACGAACAATTGAATCATCTTCTATATGGAACAAAGAGGAATGAAGCTACGAGTTTACACCGTAATGCCACAATTGCTTGTGCAATTGTAGGCGATGCATGAGCAACAGTCCCCCCAAGCATCATTCCAAATCATCTGCGTCCATACTTTCGAGAGAAGCACAATACAAAAACCAAGACAACCACACAACTTCTTTGATAATGTTTATGGTTTCCAAAACTCATATGTTAACAATCCCAGAAACCATAAATTTAGTTAGGATAATTTGTGGCATGGAAAGTTTATTAAGGTTGAACAAACCATTAAGGATCCACAAGAACACTTCTATTCCTGAAACTTTCTTGTGGTGAAGAAACCATTAACAACAATTGGTACATGTTATGAATTGTGACACACTTTATTAAAGGTAGAAGCAAGGGTAGCGGCAGCACCTCTCCCATTCAAAGGAAAATCCTATAAACTAGAAAATTAGTTAGGTTGATTAAGTCAATTACTTAGGTTAATTACATTTAAGATTACATTAATTTTTAAAATTAATTTTATAAAATTAATTTTAAACAAATGGGCCTCATATGCCTTGTGACACTATGGAACCCATAACATATTAAAATATTATAAGTTTCTACCACATCAACAATAGCGTGACAAAAGACAAACAACGTTACATCTCAATCACCTTTTCTGTTAATATGAGGTTTAATTTAAACATTTTAAAAACAACATGGTTTAACTTAAACGCTCTAAAACATTAAAGTTTAATTTGTCATCAGAAGCAAACCTTAGGGTCATTTTTGCCCTTTTAGCCATATATCAATTAATATAAGAGCATGAACTTTTTTTTCTTATAAAACCTTAATATGTTAAAGGCGGGTAATAGTTTCACTGCTTTGTAAAATATTCCTAGGCTAAATATGTATCCCCAGCAAGTTAGTTTGGACACTAATTAAAATAATAACTGAAAAAAGAATGCTAGAGCCTTGTGTTGCATATGCCTTTCACAATAAATACAAGTATATTGACTTATTAAAGATACACTTTTAATATCAAAAGTTAAAAAAGATGTGGGATGTTGAGTTTCTTACAAAAACCTCTTTTGGGCCTCATCCATGCTCATGATCTTGTCTATAATCTTTTCTAATTTTGAATCATTAGCACTGGACTTATCTTATTGAAATCCAAGTTATAGACCAAGAAAATTTTGAATGGGTCCTCCACCCAGGATTGCAAGTCTTTGAGCATGGGTTATTCCCTCCTTCTTGACCAAATTATGTGCCCATGTACTTGAGTTGCTCTGTATTGTTATTTTGCATAAAAAACCAATTAATGGTAATATCATTATCTTGTCCACATAATTTGCATCTATGCTAAATTGCTTTAACTGGAACGGTTGAAGAGGCTTTCAGTTTGGTCAATTGCTTTGTATCACTGAATCGACAACAATAACTATCTCAGAAAGTTGACTACTATTTACTTCTATCCAATGCCTAAAGACAGTTATTATTCATCATCTCTGAGTATGAATGAAAAGAGCCTCATCCTAATGACGTGAGCTTAATTGTTTATACATTCACTTCTTAGCACTTAGTGATTATTGTTGTGAAATGCTTAAGATACTTATTTTAGTTCATATTTGATTTTAGGAACAATTTGAAAGCATAAAAGCTAAAATGAGTTAAGAGCATATTTATTGAGCCAACATTTTGATGTTCAAACTCAATTACCCTTGTGGAACAAGAAGGAGATGGATTAGGGTGAGGATTGAACAAGAAATCATAAGAAGAACAACAATTCAACAAAACTTAGGAGATACATTGTTGTGTATGCAATTGGAAGACACATTTTGGACCATGTATCCAATCGTGTATCTTCACGAGGTTCACATTTTTTGACTTATATGGTTTGATACACAGTGTATATGGCCAGAAACCTAATTTTTCATATAAATAGATATTTTGACGATAAAAGAAGGAGAAATTGTTTTGGGACTTCTTTAAAGGGCATAGCAGTTACTCTTTAGATACCCATGGAGGGCTAAGCTTCCTCAATCTAGTTTGGAGGTGAAATCAACTTTGAGGATCGCATTTAATCATATCTTTATTGTGTATTGTTGTGTTATCTCTCTTTAAGGATTGTTTACATTATTCTATTTCTATTGATTTGGGTATTAATGTATGAATAATTCTTGTTATCATTTAATTGTTTATGCATAAACCCATTGCTATAATCTTAAATACAATACGTAATTGTTGTGTTATAGGTTCATTTGTGGAAATAAATGGTGTTAAATCATTAGGGATAACGTAATATAGGTTAAATGACTCGAGCTTTTGTGGCTATTGACTAGATTGATCTGTTTTTCTTTATTCATAATGTAGCTGTCTAACTAAATCTAGAGAGCTTGTTCTAAGTTATTCGACGGTTAGGTTTAGTTAAAGAGCTTGTTTTAATTAAACACGATCTAAGAGAAACTGAGGTTAATAGAGCTTATTGTTAATCTACGATCAAAAGTTCTAAAAGACGTATGAAAATAATAGGACAATGACGTATGTTTAATTGTGTGTAGGCTAAGATTGAATCGAGAACCGAATCCTACACACTTGCATCATTTTTACCTGTTTGCTTTAATTTACTTTCTTTAGTTTAATTTCATTTTATTTTGTTATTCAAAATCAACCCAAACCCTCCATAACTTAAACGTCAATGTAATATCCCGTTTTTAAATTATTGAAGGATTTAAAGTGTTAGACTATTAAGTCACATGAGTGGCCTCACATAGAATGAATTTGGTACATTTATGACATGATTTTATGATTGATTTCATATGCATCATATTAGCATACACACATGAATTGTGATTTAGACAAATTGCACTCAAATGACATATTCCAGGGCATTCCAAATGTCTTGTACTTTGGATTACCAATGACAAGAATTGATGAATTAATATGTACACCTAGTCTAGGAAAAATTTCAAGCGGCAAGACAAGTTGACATATGGGAAATTAGGATGATTAAGCCTATAAATTGAGTGATATGTAGCATTGGGAATTAGTGACAAATAACTTAGCTAATTGGGTGAAAAATGGCTTGAATACATGAGTAACAAGTGGCCTAGGAAACTATGTGACTAATGGATCAAATATTAGGTGACATTTGGAAGCATGAGAAGAAGGCACATGACATAGCTTTCCACTTGGCAAGTGACACATCATGTGTCTCACCCCTCACCACACACTTGTACCCCACGATTCCCACATTTGATTGACCATCTTCTTTCATGTTTTTGGTCACATGCTCTCTTCTTCTTCCTCCTCACTATCAACACACCCACACAATCTCCATAACCTTGAATTTTGCCAAAATTCTGTAACCTTCATCTTGTGATTGAAACCCTTTCATTTCCATCTTGTTCCTGGTGTATGCTTAAATGCTTGGAAGGCTTGGTTAGCTTGTTAATTGACGGGACTTTGAGTTGAACAAGTAAGTGATTGATTTCCCTATTATGACTTATATGAGCATAACATTCACGATGATTGATTAGGGATGAATTGAGATGAATTGCATATAGGGTTGATGATGAAGTGTGCTTGGAATTTAATGGATGAATTGGTTTTGTTTTTGATACATGGAAACCCTAGGTTGTAGGTTGTTTTAAGGATGAATTAGATTTAGAAATGAAGTATGTTGAAGGTGAATTTATGCTAAAGAAAGGTGCTAATGTAGTGTTCTTGAAATAAGAAAGAGTTAGGGTTACATGTATAAGTTTTCGAGGCATAAAAGACAAATTGTTTATAAGTTACTAGTTGAATGATTTTGAATTGGAATTCGAGATGAATTGATCAAGAATTGAAGTATCTTTAAGGTATAATTTATGGACTATCAAGAAGGTGTTAAAATTTAGAAGAAAAGCTGAAGGAAAATGAAGTTGAACTTTCAGTTCACCTATCCCACGATTGTGGGAATTGTATATGTTCCTCCCCATGATTGTGGCAGTGCTTAGAAGTGAGAAAATTTGCGTTTTGTGTTATTGATGAATCATATAAGGATAAGGAACTATACATTGGTGTATTTGGACTTGATTAGGGCTTGAAATGAACCTAGATGATTGCTTGATCAATTGGTTAAGGGTTTGATAAGTCTAGGTTGTTAATTGATGTTATAACTTAAGGAATGGATTGTTTGACATCAATGTACATGAATTTAGAAAGTATGAGTTGCTAACAGTATAAAGGTGTTCTTATGAATGTAAATGTGATCCAAAAGATATGAGTCATGTGAATTGGGTATGAGTGAATGAGAATTAGGAAATTGTATGAATATCTAATGCTAGAAAAGGATTAGTGAATGTATGATTGATGAATTGGGAGTAGTCAGACTTACTTAAGGTATAGACCTAATTGCAAACTAGATGTATATCAGCTATAATGAATGTATGATACTTGTAATTAAGGATACATACCCGGGAAGGTCTATTGAGCATGTATTAGAAATATCATATATACATGTGTATGATTGATTACTCATTCAATTAAACAAGTTAGTAATGTGTAAATATGTGTCTATTACATGATATAGAGGCACAAATTGATCGTCAGTGTCCAGACATTGCTGGGTCATCAAGGCAATAGCTATTCTGGAGCATACTGTGAGGTAACCTAGATGTGTAACTTAATTATATATGCTTTTGTATGATTTGTATACTAAGTATGAAATGTGTGAATAATTGAATGTGAAATACTAGGATGAATATGAAATGTGAGAATAATTGAATGTGAAATGCTGGAATGAATATGAAATATGGAAACAATTGAATGTGAATTGTCGGACTTAGATCCGATGAATCTAAAGGAGCACACAAGAATGAAAGGTAATGACATATGGCATATGGTATGATGCATTGCATTGAAATGCATGATCAGATAAAGGAGTTGTGACCGGAATAGCCAACGTACGTAAAAAAGTGCTTAAAGCTCAAAAATGTGCACAAAGAGCCATAGGCTTAGTTATCAATGATCCTGGTATCTACAATAGGTATTGGATAGTTATGAAATAAACTCGGTATTCATAAGGGATATGGGACAATAAATAGGTGCTCAGTCACAACAGAGTGAAAATGAAAGGGGGTCACATGTGCATTTGTATATATAAATTGACATATATGATATGATTGATTTGAGATGATTACTGAATTGTTTGAAATATAGTTGAAGGATAAATGAGGATGTGTTGTGATATGAAATGCTAGCTTATCTAATATACTTATGAAGGTATGATAATCTGGATGCACTTGATAAAGTATGATGAAATGTGATGTGATATTTAATGCTGAATGATATAAATTCTTGTTGAAATGAGATATGATTTGCCTCTGTGTTTCTGACCTAAGTGAAAACATTAATGATGGTTCACTCACTCAGTTCGCAAACTCATTAAAATTGCAACGTTGATTTTTAGGATCAGAGGAGACCTAGCTAGTCTAGTTGAAGTAGCTTCTACATTTGGATTTGGGTCAATGTCGGGATTAGTTGTGCCTGCAAATGTCTTTAGTTGTTTTATATCAAAGAATTGTATCTCTAAACTATTGTACAATGTACATGTGAATTTTAGAAGTTTAAGGACACCTGATACTTTATATGTTTGTGAATAAAGATGGAACAAAATGATTATTGGAATGTTTTATGATATGTGCGATGGTTTACAATGTGTAATGAATTGATTTAACCATCTTAACATGTCATTTTCGTAGAGTATGTTCTCGAAAATCCTTCGGTATGTCAGGCATATGCTCTGTAGGAGTGGTCTGTTACAGTCAATGTTTTCATTCTGAAAGCTTTACACACACTCTTTGTGGGATTGATCTAGACTTATCACTAGCTATAGTTTTAAGTTTAGTTATTTTGTGTAGTATTATGATGCGCTACCACCTAATAATATCTTCTGACATATTATTATATCGGAAGGTATCACATATTTCTAAATGTTTACTAAATGAGTGTTGGGATCCTCGTTACTCAACCCATAGAACTACATGTTGGTTTGTAGAACTTTGTCGAAGCTATTATTTTAATTAAATTTAAATAAAATAAATAATAATACAAAGTAAACAAGCAAATAAAAATTGAACTACAAAAACATTAGGGTTTTGATCATGATGGAGTATTTAGGATTTATTCTTTCCTTACTTTGTTTCATTTAATATTGTTAATCCGATTATGTCTTTGAACCTAGATTTCCTAAGGTATTGATTACTGTCTCTTAAGATCTAATCAATTAACCCTAATTGAATTCAAAAATTCAAGATTTGTAATATCTCAATTCACAAAACTTTCCCTAACATTTTCAATTAGATCTGAAACTATCTATTGGATAATTAATTTCTCAAACAAGATCTCTCTCTGAATTATTATTAACTTGATAATTTTAAGTTTATTAATCTGCCAACTCTTGTTGTATAATCTAACATTGATTACTTTTGACTCACTCTCTCGATTTGTTGTCAAGTTTAAGCATAAATAGTTATCACAAACATCCACTATCTACTGAAATCAACAATAAATAAAGTCAAAATATAATTCTAGAATAAATCCTAATCTCAAATTTAAAACTTCATGAACATTTTTAATATGTTAGAATTCAGATTACATATCAAGAATAATGAAATCACTAAAGGAAAAGAAGAAAAACATTGTTAAGGTCTTGATCTGGAAAGTTGGAAATCTTAGATGTTCTTAATTTCCCACGTCTAATCCTCTTTGATTCAATGGCTGCTGCTTTTTTCAGTGTATTACATGCCCTTATATAGTTTTTTAAGGTTTAGGGGGTGTAAATATGATTTTCCCACTTTATTTTGTTCCAAAAATACCCATAAAACGTAAAACAATTGAAAAAATTCACGTCTAGATAGTCTCTATCAGGATCGCGCTCTTAGGATTTTCCTCTCTATCATTATCATGCTTTATGAGGCACCATTGTGACAAAGGCCATGTAGCCTTACGAGCACGATTGTGACACCCTTTAAACAGCTTCCATCTTCTTTGTTCTTCAATTATCTGATTTTCAACACTCACAAACAAATCAAACACCTCATGAAACATAAAATTAAGATTGGAATCATGCTTTAAACCACAAAAACACTTAGAATACGAAAAAACATTCACAGTAACACAATTATGAACCTATATATACCAAATCATCTAATAAACAACTAAAAACACATTTAAAAACCTAGGAAAACATAGTATAGACTATACCTATTAGGTAGCTCAACTTCTAATTACTTAAAGGACTCTCCGACGATAGTAAGCGGAGCTACTAAAGCAGGTAGGACATCTCCAGTTGAGCAGTTGGGAAGGATCAAGACTATAATTGGATAGATGGGAGAGTTGTAGGAAAATCCTGGGATGTACATCATATGTACAAGGTGCGGAAAACAAAAATTTTTGTTACCGGGACCTTCCCGAAAGCCAGGATCCAT
>JAOQMR010000002.1:25371631-25383743 GCA_027563865.1 Erythroxylum pelleterianum
GTACAAGTCGACTTATAGGTACTGAACATGTGTAAGTCGAGTTACAGGAGTGTACAAGTCGACTTACACTTACAAGAGTTAATGTTGTTAATGGTGAGCCATCAAGACATATTTTCCAGCCTCTACCATCTAACGAGGGTACTTTCTCAATAGCTCCTCTACCTGATCAGGATCATCAACCCAAGGACCCTCTTTTTTCGCTCCATCCTAGATCACATTATGAGGGAGATGCTTGACTATTGTATATTCTTTCTTTTTCTTTATCAATTGTGTATATTTCTTATTTTCTTTTCATTATTTTTTTGTTTTATCTAACATTTAGTTAATGGCCTTTTTTGTTTCTTAATTTTATGTGTTAGTTTTATTTATGTTTATCATTTTATCCCTTTTTTGTTTATGTTTTGTAAGGATGTTAGTTTAATTTTGGATGGACAATCCCAAATCCAAAAAATTGTATTACTCAAGAAAGTGCCAACTCAACTTTCTCACTTATTCTATGTGCTTATATTGTGTATATTGGGAACAATGTACAATTTTAAGTGTGGGAAAGGGGTTAATGATATTATTGATTTTCTTAAGCTTATTATAATCTTGGTTATTAAATTTTATTAGTTGATATCTGAATTGGTTTAAATTTGTCCATCACTACTTTATTTCATTATTGAATATTGATTTGAATTAGTATGCAAAAAGATGAGAGTTTGAATAAACTTTCTTTTCTAAGTCATAGTTGTAATAATCATTGAGATAGTCAAATTGGATAAAATTGCATATTATTTACAAAAATATAACCAATTTTTTTCTGTGAGCTTTCAAGCCTAAGAGTAAATTTTCATAAAAGTTAAAGCTCTTTTAATTCTTACATGTATGTTATCATGCATAGTTGAATGATTTTAAAACTTGTCTTTATTATTCATATTGAGATCATATTTTGTTAAATTAAAAGCAATGAAATGATAAAGGCACTTAGATTCAAAATTTGTTTAAGCTTATTTCTTTGATAATTACCATTTTTTTAATCCTTTAGGAATAACCAAGTTTGAGCCTTAGCCTTTTTCATTAATTATAACTCCATTATTAACCGTTATCCTATTTTTCTTTGAAAGCCTTTTTATTATTTTGAAGCCTGAAGGATATTTACACTACTTGAATGTTCAAAACTTGAAATTGTGAAAGGTCTAATAATTCTTTAATTGTGGTACATGATGAATGCTTGAAACTATTTTGAAAAAAATGCAAGCATAGAAAAAGAAAAAGATAGGGTACTAATGGATTTGTAATTGAAGGACCTACATACTGTGAACAAGTTTCTGGTAATGTTCGCGTTAGTAAATTTCCTTTAAATTAACCCTTTTTATTATTAATCATACCATACCTAAGCCCTATTACTACTCTATAAAGACCTTTTGATTTTTGTTTATAGTTTACATATATATAAGTGATGGAGATGTGATAATATTGCAAAACTATGGTAAAAGTTCTACTATGCATTAATTTGAGAGTTTGATACTTTTCACCTTGAGTACTTGAGTGTATTGAGTGAAATCTTAGTGAGGGCGAAAAGGTTTATGCTTTTGATTTCAATAAGATTATGAAATGATTATTATTAATATTAACTTATGAAGTTAGTCTTAAAATAGCTTGATTCCACGTGCATATTAATTTGATTAATATGATATGATGATTAAGAATATGAATGGATAGGTTAAGATTAATAAAGGATACATGTTTGTAAAGTTAATAATTTTGATTATGATTTTCTTGAGGACAAGCAAAAGCTTAAGTATAGGAATGTTTGATAGATGCATATTTGACTATAATTATACATCCATATTTGATGTATTTTGCATGATATTTTATGGTTTTATTGTATATTTGGTACTTAATTTTCTCCAAGTGCATTTATAGGTCACAATTGCCTTCATGTACTAAAAGAAAAAGAATCTAGATGAAAACTTGGCAACAAACAAAATTTTAAAGCATATTAAAGATACACGACCGTGTACAAGCCTGTATAAGTCTCAGTACCAACGTAAAATCACAACTTTTGGTGTTTTTGAATATATGCAATCTCTCACACTCCTATGTAGTAGACCGTGTATGTTCCAAAAACTCTAAATCGTACTATAAAAGAAAATAAGCGAAGGAAAACTAGAGAGAACCAAGTTTTACAGTAGACTTAAGACATTAAACATCTAGAGAGGTGATGATTTTAATCTAGAGACAAGGAAAAAATGAAGTTACATGCATCCATACTAAACTTGCAACCTTCTATCCTTTATTGTCATAGAGTAGGACAATAAAGGAACAAGTGATTTGAAGTTTAGATATTTGATAAAGTTGTAACTTCAAAGCTCATAGCTTTATTATTGACAAGAAATGGAAGCAAAAACCTTATCAGGATGGAAGCATATAGCTACATTAGCAACGTTAAAGAGAAACTTAACGTCGAGCTATTTTTGCAATAAATTAACAATTCAAATATTTTATAGTCATTTTTAAAAATTTCTACTAGTATTGCAAAATTAAGAAAAGTTTGTAACTTTTTAAATAATTTATCATAACATAATTATATAAAATAGTGATTAACATGCAATTACATTTTCCCAAAAGAAGCATTTATTTCATTTAGTTCCCCCGTATGTACGATACTAACTTTAATATCCATAATCGTAATTCCTGGTCTCTTTTTAGCAAGCAAGCAAGGTAAAAGGAAATTATATTCACCCTCTTCCAAAGATTGTTATATTGAAACATTCAGTAATCAGTGGATCCACTTCCTCACGTTGAGAATTGACGCTTTTGTGAGACTTTGAATGGCTTGGTTCCTCAACTATGGTTTCCAGCAATGGCTTCTTGGACCTTGTCATGGACCTCCTCAACAGAAACTCAGGAGTTGCGAGCTCTTCGACACCATCCAAACTCAGCCTTGGCACCGACGCGGATACCCGGGCGATAGCTTCCTGAGAGGCCCCACCACTAGTAGACTCCGGCTGAACCTTAATATTTCCAGTGCACAAAACCCTTTTGGCAATGGAGTTGGCAGTGAGGAAACGAGCTCCCAAATCATCAGCAGTGACCAGAGAATTCCTTCTTTGCATAGGAAACATGATGTAAACACTAGCCCTTTCGAGGTCATCCTCCGCATTCAAACAACAGAATCTGGCTCCGACTTTTAGGGACTTGGCATTGATGATGAAGAAATTTGGAGCTTCCATCATGAGTTCAGCAGCCTTGGTGCGTTTGTGTAATAGTCTGACTTCTCCAGTTGGGAGGATGACTGTGGTGGACTTTGATATGTTTATCGGCAGAACACATGGATTTGATAAACTGCAACAAGTTATTTGGTTTCCCATCACTATGATCAGTCAGTAAAACCAGAGAGATCCAAGAAACAATCTTGTTGCTTATGCCTAAATCACACAGTCTTAAGATTTTGGGAGGGGTTGAAGGGTTTTTCATACTATATACTGAATGTCACATATATCATCTAAGTGATGGACCTAATGGAAATTGTATTACTATAAAGAATGAATTGGTAGAAAGTGTACATTTACAATTTACGTAAATCCAAACAAATAATAGATAAAAGGAATGCTATGTTGATTATATAAAAAATTCCACCACATTCTGCAGCTGCGTGCCTTGTAAAATTATGCACAGACTCGAGTATACGGCTCCAACTATTTTTTATAGAAAAGAGATCGAAATGACCGTACGTTTTGGTGACAACGACGAAAGGGGATATAAAAAATAGGTTATTACGTGTCTACAGCGGTTTTTATCCGCATTGCAGACCATTTGTTAGTGTAATGGTATTGATTCTTAATAAAGTGGAAGGTCTCGTCCATTTTTAACTAAAAATTAGGGGTTTGATTTTTGACTTTGTGTATGGAGTAGTCTTAAATCTTTGAGCCAACTATCTCACCATGTGAAGTGCCTACAAACTAACGAGAGAATTAGTTACTAGATCCGCCGGTGAATATCTTGATCTAAGACCTAAATATATATATGCTTAGAGTTGACTTCTAGTCTGTCCTAAGCTGAAAACGGGTTGGGCCTGCCAAAGAATGTTTTTTATTAATGGGTAAGTACACTTCAGAATAGAAACAAAGGAGACTCCGTAAGTTGAGCACGTCCGCCAAGAATTATAATATTGCGTTTACCAAATTATGATAGATAAAAAGGTTAAAAAGATTCAAAAAATTTTATTAAATTTTAATTTGAATTTAAACATTTCAGAAAATTTAAATAAAATTTACGCGTTTAATAAATGATTAATTTAATAAAAAATTAACTCTTTGTTAAGATTGTTTGATATAAATTTTTTATTTTAAAATCTAATATTAAATAAATAATTAATCTTAAGTGACATTAATATAAAAATTAGAGGTAACTGGTCATCCCTAATTTCACATAAGTCTTAATTTGTCCAATTTCTCTTATCTTCTCAAACATACTTGGCCTTACTTTCTACAAATTTCCTACATACTTTTTTTTTTGGAAAAAAATTCCTGTATTCTTAATGAACAAAGAATTGAACGTTTGACCAAAAACAAAGAGTAGAGACCTCTGTTGCCATTCAATCTTTATATTCATATATTCATATAAGAAATGCTTACCAAACATGTTAAACATAAGAAATAATTACTTGACATGTTATATGTTAGAATTGCTTATGATATGTGGGAAATCAAAGTTGGGTCGACATTTGATAGATATTCCCAGTTACACTTTCTTTCACCCTTATGCAATCAGACGTGACTTTTATGTTAATTAGATAGCTTTTGACTCACTCTCTGAATTTATTGCCAAAGTACATGCATGCACTATTAACACAACACAAAAATTTGTATTGAATCAATAAATATTAAAGTCACAAAACAACTTAAGAAAAAACCCTAATCTAGATATTTAGTACTTCATACAGATATAAGACATCTGAAAATTCAGTTTGCACATCAAGTTATATGAACATAACAAAGGAGAAAGAGAGAAAAAATTTATTCAGAGTTTGACCTGAAAATCTGGAAATCTTGACGTCTTTATCGATGTTCATTCTTTTCACATTCTTAAATAATCCTAGACGATCTTAGGACTATAACTAGGGGTTTTGCCTTTTATTTAGTTGCAAAAATGCCCCGAAACCCTAAAACAAATGGAAAGTTGCACCTGGGAAGCATCTATCATGATCGTCCATTTAGAGTCATGATCGTGACTCTGGGTTTTCCTCTTCTGTCACAATCATACATGTGGAGTCATGACCGTGAATTTAGGTATTTATCTTATGTCACAACCATTACATGGGAGTCATGATCATGACCTTGCCCATGCAGCTCCATACACTTCCAAATCTCTTGTTCTTCACTTATCTAATTTTCCAAAATAACAAATACATCAAGAAATATATAATTACGATTGAAAAAATGCTATAAAGCATAGAAACGCTTAGAATATAAATAAACACACACATTACCATAATTCTAATCTTATACATGCAATAATCATCTAATAAACACCTATAAACATACTAAATTACCTAACAAAACATAGTATAAAGTACACCTATCACATCCCTACATTTAAAATTTTCAAAAGGCCATTTTATGGAACACCAAATTCCCAAAAAAGGTCTTTGCCACTTTAAGGAAATGTTAAAGGTTAGGGACAACGTCAAGCAATCAATATACTCCAAGCAGAATGGTTAAAGATACCTATTAGAGGTCTTATCTCTTGAATATAGACATTGACACTATAAAAGGGGATATGGTAGTGTGGACAAAAACAAACAATAAACAGTTCTCAAATTGCTTAACTAAGAGGTTACCTTAAAACTCTGGCCCTATAGTAGAGTGGCATAAATTGGTATGACTACTCAAAATCCTACCCAGTGTAGCAATCAACTTCTATTTAGCAATTCAAAGAAATCTCCTTATAATTGACATACTAAACTTATAAATGACTATCCCAAGCAGGTGTTACTTATGCACAAGCAATCAGGAGAGCATTGATCACCTATTATTTGAATGTTCATATACTAACAAAGCATGGAAGGAGGTAACAAATAGTTGTTGTACATGCAACCCACATAACATATGGAGTGAAATCATGGCATGAAGCATGGCACAAATACATAAACTATGTAAAATAAAGGTTTGGATTTTCAAAGTAAAGTTTTCTTATGTGTTTATAGAAGTCTGGGAAGAGAGAAACTGACATGTCTTCATAGAGAAATCCAATTAGTATGGAAGCTTCATAGCTAATACCATCAATTGCATCAAAACACACATATATGCACACATAGAGGTAGCCATGTTCAAAGACAGAGGGAAACGAAGATGGGAAATCACTCGAAAACACCAAAAGGGGAAGAATGCTTCATCTAGAGGAACAAAGGTAAAGCTAATTGGGCTACTTCATCTGGATGCCACATGTAAGGCATCTGGTATGCCTAGGAAAGTAATATTTAATAGCATTCCATGAAGCCTAGAAGCTTTGGTTGTTCCAAAAAAATATTACTATATTCAATTTATAGCCAATGAAATGCCCTTTTTACTGTTAAAAAAAAGTCAAGTGGATTAAAAGTAAAGAAGATTAAAATTATTCTTTGTTTAACAAACCATGGTAATTAGACTTATACCGCTATCTTAGTCATCTAAATATTTTAGGATCTCATCATTGCATAAATATTACATAATGTGTGCGTATGCATAAATATTTCATAATCAAGAGTAAATTTATTTTTTAGTTTTGAAGAAACCCTCTTGATTTTCAAACTACTTGTAAATTGACCAGCTTGACTCCCTCCCCCACACCTAAGTTATACATTGTCCTCAATATACAGAACATGTAAGAACAACGAAAATTATGAAAAACAATGGGAGAAGCTGAGAATAACTAGTACTCCCCTGAAAGTAAAAGATTTTCAACGTTGTCCAATGTCATTAACAACTGTTTAGTACTAGTGAAATCTTCTCTATTTTAACCGATTATGATTATGTAGCCCTTATAGTATGCAAAATTCCATCAAATCATAACTCATAAAATTAGAACCATAAGACTAAAACTAGAAAAATAACTAAACTATTATTAAAATTCCTATAAATTACTCAATCAAAACAAAAAACAACTAATTATTGAGTTGCCTATTAACTAGGGCTTCTTGAGTCATTTAGCTCGACTTCTCAGCAAGTCCTTTTTCAAATTGGCTATCTAATCAACAGCTTACTTTTACCCATCTTCCTAAATAAGGGCTCATTACTTGCAAATAGGCTACATTCTACAATATAATAATGACTTATGGTATTAAATTAATAAAAGCAAGTAAATCTACTAATGCGATTTTTTAATAACAAACTATCAATATAACAAGCAATAATAAGACCCCCTTAGATTATCAATTGACTCTAATACTTTTGTTGTAGGAAGTATGAGCCTTCCATAATTAAGATGACTATTGATGATTCCTTGATGTCCATCTTATGTGACTCTTTCCCTTCGTCTTCCTTTTTCCCCTCTTCTTGAATAATAGTTTCCTCTCTCTTTTTTTAACCTTTAGATCCTTTCTACTACTCAAATTTTTTGTATTCACTTTTTCACTTAAATTTAGCTCATGTTATTTGGATAAAACACCTATCTTCTCTTCAAAAACAAGCTAAACAAGTTGTCCAATCAAAAATCCTATATTGTGGAATAAGGTGAATACCTCTTTTGTTTCTTAAAAGTTAGCCCCTAATAAGTGCTTGATTGATTAGTTATTTATTCCCTAATTCTTAGTGATCAATGTTTAAGTTGTGTCCAAGATATTTATTTTGGTTTTTAGTTTAAGTACAAGTTAGAAGAGAAAAAAATCAAAATAAGTTAAATTCACATTGTAGTTCTAATGATGTTCAATCTTATTTTCCTTTGTGGAGTAAAAGAAGATGGGTTAGGGTGAAAATAGGATAAAGAATGGAAGGCTTAAAGTCACTATGAAGTTACACAACCCTGTAAAAATGTTCATGTCGATGTTTATGACTTACATGGTCGTGTATAGGATCACGTAAGTCACTAAAAATGTGTATGAACTTGAAGATGTTGTTTTAACCATATGGAAACATGCACAACTATGTAAATGAGTTACATGGTTGTGTATCTTGCTCTTGTATCTAACTTTAAACTTGTAGCTTTACGATTTTGGGAAAATTATTATGAACAATCGTTTAGATATTTGTGTAGCTAACCATGTACAATCACACAACCCTAATTACGAAGTATAAAAGGGCAATTAATATGTCAATTAAACTGGATACAAAATAGAGACACCAAAGGATGCATATTCCTCACTTTGGATGTGTGCTTTGAAGAGCTAGAAAGAACTAATCTTTTTCCTTCCAATTCAAAGGGAATATCGAGGTTTGATAACATGTTTGGGCATTAATCAATTTTTATAATGTTGTTCCTATCTCTCTTTTGGAATTGGTTGTGTTATTCTATGTTTAAAGTTTAGGATTTATGTATGAATGATTTAGACAGGCCTACTAGATAATTCATGTATGGATTTATTGCCTAATTATGATAACAATCCATATTTATTGTTAATTTGATTTAACTATGGTAAACTAATGATTGGTCATCATTAGGGATAACATTTCATAAGTTAAATGATTTAAGCTTGTGTTCTTATTGCTTAAATTAACCTATGTTTCTAAGCCTTAATATGACTATCACCTTAAATCTAGAGAGCTTGTTATAGGTTGCTTGATAGTTAGATCTAATTAAAGAGTGTATTTTAATTAGTTATAATTTAAGGGAAAATAAGGATTAACGTAGCTTGTTGTTAATATGTGGTTAATAGTTTCAAAGAGAGGATAGAGAGTAATGATAGAATTAATTATGCATACTCATATAAGGTTGAGATTGAATTGAGAGCTAGACATAAACCCATTGATTACTTCTGACAAACTTGCATTGTTTGATTTAATTTGACTTCTACAGTTTAATTTTATTTAATTGCATCAATTGAATTCCTCTAACCCTATTCCTGTTACACTAATTAGTTCATCACAAAAATTATCCTTGCCCTCTTTATAGGTAAGATCCTTTCTTACCATTGCAACAAGTTTATTTATGTAAAGGTAGGTTTTAATTATTGGTGTGTTCCACGTGAATAAGAATTTTGGCATTATTAGCAAGGAGTGGAGTTGATTTATGCCTCCATGGTGTTTAGGCGACCCTCCATGAACTTGTTATTTTTGTTTCATTAAGTTGATAACTTTCTCCCATCCTTTCTGGTCATCCTCCTTAGTTTCTTCACTAAATGAGACTTTTTGTAGGTATTGTACTAGAGTAGATATTGAGCTCGCCTATCCAATCTTGTGTTTTACTTACTATTTTGAAACAATATCTTAGAGTTCCATAGCATGGACCTCCAAGATCTCAGCTCGCCTCAAATGTGTATGATTCGGAAACTCAAGAAAGATAGTGGTTAGTCCATCAATAGAAACACCATGAAATTGAGCAGGCATAGTAACAAGAAAACACATCTCGAGATAACTACTTGTCTTATTAAGAGAAGTAGCTATCATTTGAAAAATATGGGTTGATGTACAAACCTGAATTTTGTGAGCCATATACCAAAGATAAATAAATCTTTTTTAGAACATTTGTTACTTTAAGTTTTGGCAAAAACAATGTGACTCCTAAATTTATAAAATAACAAATGTTCAAGATTGTGAATAACATTATTACATGCATTTTTTTTAAGTAAATTCATCCAACCATATTATTTTTTCAATATTGACTAGCATGAAAATTTCTATGTTTCTCAATAATTTAAAAAAACCACAAATTTATTCCATAACATCATACCCACATTATAAGGGTTTCCACACAAACTAAACCAAAAATTATCTAATTTCTGTGGCTTAAAATGTAAAGTCATGGAAAATTCAAGGGTTAAATCCTTATAAATAGGAAAATCAAAATGAATAAAATTTTTCCAATAAATTTATTCAATTGAAGTCTCAATCTTTTCTTTCAAACCTTGATTTTCTAAGATTGTAAAATCGAAATAACATGGTGCAATAACAATTCTTGAACGAAGGGTTTGAATCTTATACCTTCTTCTTCTTCGAAGATCGAAAAAGCCATTCCAAAATCCTTAGCCCTATCACATGCACCATCTCCCAACACTTTTGTTATTCTTTTCAGTGTTGATCATTTCTCACTTTACTTGATTCTTAGAGCCATGATTGAGTATATCACCTACAAAAATAACTAATAAACACAACAATAACACAAAATAATACCCAGAAACTTAGGAGGGAAAATTTTAGAGAAATTTTTGTAACACTTACTCAAAAGATGAAATTTTGTGTGGAAATCACTAGATTTGTGTAAAAGGAATGATAATCTAGGCGATGAATGAAAGAAAATATTGAAAAACCAAGTAAAAATGAAGAGAGATTTGAGAGAAAGGAGAGAGCTTTGGAGGTGGCTGTAAGTTTAAAGAGACAATATAAGATTTGAAAGAAGGGAAAACAAGTATTTAAAGGGTTAGGGTTAGAAAATAAGGGCAAACTAGGGTTCTGTATGCGTGACTAACAAGTGGAAGTCTATACTTGCCTGCCATAATCATGGAAGATCTCGCCTATCGTGATCGTGGGAGGTGCCATGATCATGACAGAGGGATCCCTCACTCGCCATGCATGATCGTAGCACCTCCCACGATCATGGCATAACTAGAATTCCTCCCCTTTACCACGTTTCTCTCGATTTACCTCATATATCCCTCATAACTTGTTTCCTAACCTATAACAACATTTAAAATATTAGATTTAACAATCCTAATCATTCCAATCACGTTAAAATAAGCACTTACATATTAGAATTCAAGAAAAACCTAACATAACATGCTACTTCTTGGGTTGCCTCCCAAGTAGCGTTTCTTTAAATCATTAGCTTGACGTACTCTTCTCATCTACCATCAACTAGGGTTTATTATGAGTGGCTTGCGTCCACTTATTTCTATGGTGGTTTAATAGCTTGTAAATAATCCATTAATTACAAAATAATATGAAGGACATAATTGATAAAATTAAGAAATCTAGGTAAGTTCAGTAATGCCCTTTTGTATAAAAAACTGTCAATAAAATAAGGAATGATGAAACTCCTTTAATCGTTAATTGAATCCAATAATTCTTCCTGTTAGAAGGTGAACTGCTCTTCTTCTTCCGCAATGACCCCGAGCCACTCTTTTTCGTCCTCTTCTTAAATAGAGAGTTCCTTCTCTTCTTCGACCTCTATAACCTTTATCCTTTGTTTTTCATTCTCTTCTTGGATAGATGGACTCTTGATCTGGAAATCAACGATTCTCTTAAACTCTCTTGATGTCTTCTCTTGATCTTCTTTTGAACTGGTGGCTACTGCTCTTCTTTTTTTTTGCTCTTGTCCTTGAGTAGTTATTGAGGCTTTTAGGATTTATGCACTTAATTTGGTTCCAAAAATTGCCTCAAAATGTCAAAAGTATAGAAAAACTCGCAAGTTGGAAAATCTAAAATTTTCTTGAAGTTATTATCTGTCACGTTTGTCACGATCATGACCTGCATTATTTCACGATTCCAATTCTTCTCTTTTGTTCAATTTCTTGTTTTCAAACAATCATAAACACATCAATCACCCTTTGAAACATAAAATTGTTGGATCGCGTATGGCCTGAATATTCAAAATATATTGCGGAAAAGACCATACAACAATGTAAAGCATAATCGAAAATACCTTTATGCCGTGGATTGGTTGTTTCTTTTCGAATTCCAAGACACTGCAATATGCGAATGCCCTCTACCGGTATCCACACAAGTATGCACGATCCAGGCTGCGGCTATGGTGTGCTAACACGTCCTAAAACTTTTTCCGAACGCCTCACTGTTTTCCTCTCGGATGGTGGCTAGGGTTTCGTGAATCAATAGTCTCTTACCTCTAATGAGACCTAAGTTTCTCTATTTATAGAGAAAACCTAATCCCATTGAAGTCCAATAAGTTTCGGCCCATTATAGCTCATATAATAAAAGCCCGACAACTTAATTCAATCTAGCTCAATAAATATATCCACATATATTTATTCAATGCCTAA
>JAOQMR010000002.1:25390211-25400303 GCA_027563865.1 Erythroxylum pelleterianum
AATTCATTATTGTTCCACCAATAATGATCGACCAGGGATAGTTTAGAATAGTGTTATAACGCTTATGGTTTTACTATTAAGTCACATACTTGATGACACAAGCCTAATACCATTCATGGAATGTAAATCACATTACATAAATGAAATACATGCACATATGAAAATAATACCTCATAATATATTATTAACAAATCATAATGTTAATACATAAGTCACATATGTCCATTGGCCTAGGGCACACAACTAACAAAAATTAATGTCAAATTCTTGCTCTAAACCACTAAGACAATTGAAACATATAAAAACACTAATAAGAACACTATTCTAAGTCCTAAACACATAATTGTCATCTAAGAGAACACTTAAAAACACACTTAACACCTATAAAATATACTATAATCTACACCTACTAGGAGCCTTTTTTTCCTATTAGTCCTTTGAGATTTCTTCCATACCACACTTTGAAATAAGTCTTTATCAAGTTCCTTTATATCAAGCTAGCTTTAACTTGAGGACTATTTATAGAATCTACAATCTCATTCATATCAGCTTCCTCCATATTTTTTTGCTCTATAATTCCTTCAGTAGAAGCCACATTGTTTAATGAATTAGTGGGGAGAGGTGCTTCTATCACTGGAGTTGAGTCTTTTGCCAAAGAGGTGGGTTCATAATTAATATATTGATGACTATAGGATCTGCTTCCTCCAATCATATGAGTTCAGCGTAGTCACCTTTTATGAATAGCTTACGCATAAGCTTCCAAGTCTTACCTTGTACCTTAAGGGATGGTCTCGACCGATAGGTAACCAAGACAAATTCTACAAATTAATTGTTATTTGTACATAATCTCATTATGGGAATATAGTCAGGTAACTCTTTCATCCATACAAAGGCGTTCATCAAGGAAGCTAGCCACCAAACTCAGACCATGATTTGTCCAATACTCCATTGGTATATTGTATATATTGATCCGTAATGGAATATTGTGGATTTTATCATTTTCAGTCTTATCCTAGGTTGCTAAGTCTAGATAAATGAAGGAAGCTAACCTATGTGCCACGAACCCTCTTTAACAATTTGAGAGCTTCAGCTTATAATGAAAGGTCAATAGGATGAGGTTATCCTTAGAGAGAAGCACCTTAGATAAACCCTTTTTTTTTCCAGTAACTCATTACCATCTTATGTATAACTGCAAAAGGAGGTCTTTACTCCATAAAAAATATGACAGGGGTGACATCCCAGCTGCATGCTTTAGCTTTGAGAACCTTAATATATGGATCAAGTATGGATCTCCCTTCTTGCTCCTTTAGGGGACAATAGTGCAAAGTAAGATCATATTGGTCTCCTACGACTTGTTTCAAGATTCTATTCTAGTTAGGGGAGGCTTGTTTTCTTATGGTTTCAAGTTACCCAAAGAAATGGAAGGATTAAGCAAGGTAGGTGGAAGGGAAGGCTGAGGCAGAGGAGAACCAGATGGGGAGGGCAAAAGGTGGAAAAGCTTCCACTAATACAGTCTGCATGGTAGATAGTTAAGCCTATTCCCCCCTTAGTTGTTGCAGCCTAAATCAAAACTTTTTAGTTCAAGCCTAATGCTTAAGTCTACTAAAAGTCTTAAAATCCTTTTTCATTAAAACAAGTCCGTAGATCCTACCTAGTAAAAATCCTCCTAATTCCATCTCATTTTTTAGTTAAGCTTGAAAATCAAATTCAATTTAACATTCAAAGTTTATATTCACATTCTCATTATTTATTTTTAAGCTCAATGACTAATTCTTTAAAAGAAAAATATAACTTTGTTTACATTTCAATAAGGACGTCAATTTTTAAAAGATTAGCTTCAAAATTAAATTATCTAATTCCTAAATTAAATTTAGCAACACAATCATTTTTAGTTTATAATCTATCTTGAATTAGAAGTCTTATAAGGCATGTAGTTCATTTTCTTTTAAAGAATAGAAATATTTTAAGGTCATTCGAGTTCTTTAACTAACTAAAATTTCTTAATTCACTTAATTTCATTTATAGTTTTTATTTCTTAAATTGTAAAAAATTGAAAACTAATTATTATTCCTTTTTTAGATCATCATCTTCTTTACTAAATAATTTTTTAATAAATTATTTCTTATAACCTTAGTCAGTTTTCTTTTGTTTTTTAATCATACTAAAAATTATGGTTACCACTTAAACGAGTAGGATAAAGTGTTTAACATGTTTCCTATCTTATAAAAGACCCATAACCCATAAATCTAGCTAAAAACTCTCAATTCCTTTCTAGTATGTATTTCCCTATGTTTCATAAATTTAGGCAGAGTGATGTTTTTTTTTCCTTTTTTGTCCTTCTCATTATTAGTATTCATGCAACATGTACAAATGTTTCTTCCTAATAATTGAAGAGATGTTCACACTTGTAGTTTTTACATCTAATGATGAGTTAGAGTATAAAGTTATGTCTCAAAGTACATGTGAATTGATGTGGCTAAAATAAGTACCTAAAGATCTTGAAATTAAAGAGACCAAACACATGAAGTTATGATGTGATACTCAAACAGTTATAAATATTATTTTAAACATGGAATTGTATAAATGCACTAACATTAAGGGTAAGTATCATTTTGTTAAAGAAAGATGCAACTAGAAATTGTGGAACTAACTCATGATAAAAATAGAAATTGAGTTGTAATGCATTTTATTGTATCACTTCATAGTTCTAAAATGAGTGTTGTACATAATAAGTTAGACTTGATATGTCTCTATACTCTTAAATGGTACTAATTAGTCCTAAAATTAAACCACACATTAAACATCATACACCCCTAATATATTTAAACTTATTCAAAAGAATATCAAGAAATAAGTTTATTGTAAGAGCATTTAACACCAACTATCTATTAGTAACTAAAATAAAACAAAAGAATTATTAACGTAAAATAATACATGTCAGTATGATATTACAATTATTTTGATATTACAATTACTTGTCATCTCCTTGCTCCTCATTCTAATTATAAATTTGAAGCAAAGTTACTAAATTATTTATGAAAATATAAGTTTAAATAAATAACTAAATCAATTATTAAAATAGATGAATTCTTTACACATTATAGTTTTTTGACTCATCTATGCACCTATTTATTTGAATATGTAGTCTATGTAAGTTAAAATTAAATATAGTTAAAAGAAAGTGCAATTAGTTAAATATTCCTAATTACCCAAGTGTTTTAAATTATTGGTTTCTTAAGGAAAACATATATTTACCGTTACAGGACTTCCATTTAACGTGTTAAATTTTTTGGGAAATTTATCAAAATGATTATTTGAACTTCCTATTTATGTAGTTTATATAATTAGAGTTTGTCTAAAAAGTTTTATTTTTAATGAAATTTATCACATTTTGAATGCCTTTGAGATTTCTCAGCTTTTTGTAAAATTTTATTTTGATATCTCAAATTTAGTGAGATTTTCACTTAAAATTTTATCTGATTGAAAGTTGTAAAGTGGAAAAATAAAAATCAACTAAAATAATTGATAATTAATCATAAAGTTTTGTTTAATTCACATGCTTAGGTGCAAACCTAGACGATCATAAGAAGTCATGTGTTAATGTTTCAAAATTGACAATCTTTTCTTGTTAAACTTAGTCAAGTTTGAGAGCACAAAATTGATAAACTGATATAAACTATCGAGAATAATTAAAGAAAGAAAAGACATAACTACTGAAAATAATTTATAAAATTTTATTTTTGACAAGCAACAAAGTATATTAATACTAAAAGGAAATTGTACATAGGAATATGAAAAAGGTGTTTAAGACAAAATTTATATGCACACACACACATACACTATTAAACAAATCTAATATGCAAAACCAAAAGTAAAGTCCAATTAACTTCCAAAAGGCTAAGATTATGATTAGATATAGCTAGGAAAAGTTCAAAAGGCTAGTTTATAGCTAGATAGGGCTAATAACAACACCTAGGTAGCCTCTTCAAGAAAAATAGGGATAAGTGACAAGAATGATAGACTAAAGTCCTTCTATTACAATATAAGTTAATTGTTATTGAATATAAATGTTCAATATTAGAGTAAAAATTGAATCCGTTTCTTAAATAATTACTAGATTACAACTTTGTTCTTGTTTATCCTTATCTAACAAAATAACATTTTTAAAGATTTTATCTATAAACCATAGTATAGTCCAATGAGTTGTTTAAATCTTTAACTAGCATTTAACTCCCAAATCTACTTTATAAGCTATTTTAATAATTCAAAAGTTAGTTTGCTTGCCTGCTTAAAAAATGATACAATTTCTTTCAAGTTATAATGCATATATACAAAAATTATTAGTTAGCTTGAGAAGTGTATCTTTACCTTGATTGTTATCAAAAGAGGAGAAGGTCAATCTACTTTATCTTTCCATGATGTGGAGTTCTATAAAATATTACAAAGATTCATTAAAGATTACCAAATGGAGTAAGCACTTGTTTGGTTGAGCTTTTGGAGGGTAGAAAACACTTTTTTCCACCGCATAAGTTATTTTTAAGAAAAATGAGTGTTTGGTCGTAAAATCTTAAGCACTTTTTAAATAAAAATAGTTTTTTAAGAAGCTAAAATACAACTTTTTAAAAAGCTCAAATTTGGAGCTTTTCAAAAAAGCCCTTTATTTTAGCTTTTTCGGGTAGACTTTATGTTTAGAAGTTCCGTCTTTTACGTTTATAAAATGTGATGTTTAAAAAACCTCTCTTCCAAGATAAATCAAAATTCCTATCTTCTCTCTGCCTCTTCTCTACGATCTGGTCCATTCCTTTTATGATTGGGGTTTTTTAATCTCAATTTCCTCCTTTATGTTGCAATTTATGTTCTCCTTTTTTTGTTATATTAATTATTGCTCTGTTTCACCCAACTAAAAGGAGCTCATCTGATCGTCTTCTCAAGCAAAGGAAAGCTCTTTGAGTACTCCAGTGATTTAAGGTTTTACACCTTCACAACTGTATCTCTACCTACCTTCTCTACCCCCATTTATTTCATCCTAATAATGAATCTATTGCTACCGTGAGTACCCTTATCCAAACGGATCCAAAATTGTGTTTGCCTTTAGCTAGAATTTAATTTTTCTCAGCCGGTGATAGTCCAAAAGAGAAATCTAAGATTAGTCCTAAGACCTTGAAGAGGATTAAAAGGTTTGGAATACGTATTCTTGTTGTTTTTATACTTGCATTCTCCTTTTCTGTTCTTAGTTTATATCGGCAAATGGTTCGTTTTACTTTGGTTTTATTTTTTTTTGGGCATTTTCATTATGTTGATTGGTGAGTCCATTTTCCTTGATGCCTTGCATGTTTACTGCTCCCACCTCTTCTCTGCTTCAATGATTTTTATTCTAAACCATCTTCTAAACTTTTGGCTCTTCACGTGAAAAAACCCACAAGCTTAAATTGCTTTGTCTTTTTACTTTTAATTTGATTTCAGAGTGTTATTGACTAGAATAGCCCAATGGGGTCCACATGATTTGCAACTGTGAAGAATATTGTATTGACCACGTAGCTTCAATTAGCTGTCCTGTCTCTATATACTCATAGAATTAGTACAGTACTCATAGAATCATAATTATGCAAGCTTTCTATGCAATGAGGAAATGTCTTTGGTCTAGAGTATGAAGATGGGTGGCATGTGATTTGTAGTGATTAGTAATACACCACTTGGATGGAAGCTTTGTCTATTCTGTTTCTGATTTGAATTAATAAGAAGCTTGAGCCTTGAGTAGAGATATTCAGATTTTAACTCCCACGATAGTCTTCTTTGAGTTGGCAATACTATTCTGTTAGCTATTTGCTTTTCTAGTCATATTAGAATTAGATTTTTACATTATCACAAATTGGAGGTCTAGAAATTTTGTTATACACTTGTTTAGTCACTATTATTTTAGATAGTAGTATAGACCTGTCTTTTCTATTATGTTCTTGATTCTTCATTAGTTTCTTCTATGTTTTGCTCCTATTCTGCTATTTTCTAACCTGATCATATCTGTTTTGTTCATCCGGATTCTCTACATATTCTCTCTCTCTTTATTCTGTTTTCCTTTTGATGAGTTTCTAATTATATAACTTGCCTTACATCAGATAATTTATTACAAGGAGTCTATGAAAGTGATTGGTTTTATGCATTCTAGTCACATGATCTATTATACGCAATTAATCATAGTAAGTTTGATTTTGTCATTAATGTTTCTTTGAACTTCATTGCAGGAAGCTACAGTAAAATATGTTAAACTGGCCAGGAAGTATGGTCTAAATCCAGTTCAGCTGGCTCTCGGATTTGCACGAGATCAGCCATTTATGACTAGTTAAATCATTAGTGCAACCTCAGTTGAACAACTAAAAGAAGACATTGATACTTTCACATCAATTGAGCGACCTTTGCCCTTAGAAGTAATGGCAGACATTGAGACTATTTTCAAAAGATACAAAGATCCTGCGATTCTGTGAGAGCATAGCTTAGATATACATGAGCATACCCTTTTTCCTATGTAAAACCTGGAACTGAACCAATTTTTAACTCAATACATGTCCTTTTACTGTACATGGTGCATCTGATATATGGGAAGACCTTAAAAGAGAGGCCCTGATGTTTAATAGAATGAATTTTTTATTCTATGAGCATATGTCTGAGACTTAAACAGAGAATTAGAAGAAAGCAACAACATGTGCTTGTGTATTGATGTTTACTCTATTAATTGAAAAGGGAACAAAGGAAAAAAGCAGAGAGAATTAAGTAAATGGTTGATAAGTGGGAAAAATAAAAGAAGACAACAATATACATGCCTGAAATAGAAGACTGGAGCAACAAAGTCAATGCCACCACACCATCTGCTATTGTTGTGTACAGTTGCTTATCATTTTCTTTTTCTTTTCCTCTTGCAAGTTTCCCAATGGAATGGCAGATCTTGTTGGCCAGAGATCGAATAAGTCATCTTTTTCCTTTTATTTTTGTTGCTTGGTTAATGACGTAATCCTGTTAATGCACGAATTGGAGTACTTCATCTACAAAAATATTAAAGGCAAAAGAATACGTTAAATATTATTTATATACATAAATAATTTTTATTACAAAATAAAATATAGTTAAAATTAATAAAAATGCTTTTCATTTTTATGTTGCCAAATAGTCTACTGTATGAAGCTCTTTTCAAAAAGCTATTATTTTAATTGACAGCCAAACAGTCAACTGGCTTCTTAGAAAGGCTCTTCCTAGAAAAGCTCAACTGATAAAAGCTCTACTAACAAAAGCTATACTGATATAAGCCCATCCAAACAGGCTTATATTAGAAAATAAGTGACCATCACTATTAAATGCATTTAATCAAAGAAGGCAGGAAATGAAAAACATGTTGAAAGCAAGGGAATTAAGCTAGTTTAAAGAAGAAGAAAAATATGAACCAAAATAGCTTGAACTATTATTTAGCCTTGTTAACTATCTTAAAGTGAACAATAGTTGTTTTACTGGTAAAACTCAATGAAACATGATGTAATGATTTATTATGTGACTGTAGAACTTTTGGCCTTGTGATCCTAATGGATTGGTAGAATTTAATACCTTTAGAGATTGTATGATGTTTATGAATTGAGTTTGAACTTTATATTTGGTGTCTAAAAGCTGTATACTTGATCAATTACAGTGATAACATTTAAAGGAGAATTAGAATTTTGGAAGAATCATGCTATTCCAATTTGGTGTTAAAATTAAATACTATTTGATATTTTAAAGATAAATTCTTATAAAAATATCATATGGAGGTTTCAAAAGGTTATAAAAAGCTAATAGAATTTCTAGTGATTCAAAAGAAGATACTAGAAGCTTATATCTATGAACCAAACTATTAACATTAGTTTCGCAATTCAATTTTAAAATGATTTTCGATTGCCTCAATCTTCATTTTTCATAAAATTAAATAAAGGAAACAGAGAAAATGGAGAGAAGAGTTACAAGAAAGCCTAAAAGGAGGATTTGCAAAGAAGGAAAGGGGGTTTTAGGAAGTTTTTATCATTGTTACAAGGGATATTAGGGAGAGTGCAAACATTTTTCTATAAAAAAAAGGCTTTATGAACATTTCATATGATTAATAAGGTGGTATGTATCAATTAAGATTTCTAAAATGTGTGTGTGTTGATTTAATAACTATCAATTATTGTATGGTGCGAATAATACATGTTTTCATGCCTTAAGTTGGTTAAAATTAGGTTAGAATTACAAAAAAAATAATTACGGTTTAAGATGGATTTAGGGAATCATTCATTTGATAGGTTTCTTGTTCCATCATTCATAATTGAGTATAATTATTTGAAATTCGATATGTACTTTTATTAGGGTTATTTAGTGTGATTTGAGTGTCATGGAGACACCAATTAATGTTTGCCGGCCTATGTGTGGATTTCCATAGCATAGAATCGATGTTACATATGTATTTGGCATCATTAATATGATATGATCGATATTATGTTCATGAAGGGTATGCGTGGAGTATTGTATTTTTGTTTGATAAATATGCGTGGAGTATTGCATTATGTGGAGACATATGGTATATGATGGTTGAGACTTATTAATCAATATATGAATGAGGCAAATATCATTCCCTTGGTAGGAGCGTATCAATTGGTACCAATATAAAGCATATGATATAGGAACAATTATCTTAGGATGTATTAGTCGGTGCCTATCTTAGCAAGATATAGGGTTTTGTACGGCACCCATATTTTCTGCATATTTATTATATTTATAGCATCTAAGCTAAGGTCTTGCCTCTCTCTCTCTCTCTCTACGAGTGCAAGTGTTGGTCTTTCCGTTCATGTGCAATGTGAGGTCTAGGTATTATTTCTATGTTGGTCTCTCTTAGACTTTCGTTTTAGCTTCATAGATTCAGGGTTGCAAAGGCTCTCTATTCGGGAGAAAGAAGACAGCGAGTTCGTTGTTTCTCCAGAGGATGTTCAGACGAAAGACTTTGCTGCGGTTCTTAGGGACGCATGAGGTAGGTTTGTGACTGCTATTTCAGGCTTTTTCCCTGCCCTGTTTGACCCAGTTCTTGCCGAAACTATGTCTATAAGGGAAGTTCTTTCTTGGCTAAAAGACCAACAGCTTGTCAAGGTCATTGTGGAGTCGGATTGTTTGGCAGTTGTCCAATCAATATTAGCTCATTCGCCAAATCGGTCTGAGATTGGAATTTTGACCCTTGATTATTTATCATTCAAGCGACATTTCCTTCACTTATCCTTTCAATGGACGCGTAGGATTGCCAATAAGACGGCTCATGCTTTAGCCAGTGTAGCCTTATTACATGCAAACCTACATCACTGGACTAATTGTCCTTCTTGTTTAGTCTCCATTTTAAATTCAGATTGTTTATCTTCTATTTTTGTTAAGGAGGAAAAGCTATTAGATTCCGGGTATATGGGATAAGCCTATTGGCTTGGGTTAGTTTTCTTTGCCTTCCTTGACTTTGTATGTTTCTTGCACTAATGTTGATTTTATTCACACAAAAAAAAAGTATGAGAATAGGCAGATTACAAGTGCATTCTTCATAAAATTGAAGTGTTTCTATATAGAGAGACATTTATACTAGTCACTGTTAAGCTTTTCAGTATTAATATGAGGAATTAAGCCTTATGAGTAGGCTTCATTTGAGTTCAAATTATTAAAATTTTACGAGTTTAAGCAAGTTAATTGGCCTTAGGCCGACATTGAGACTTAGAGTGATTAATGACCAATAAATAGGAATTCCAACAAAATCCGAAATCTTAATTCATGATTCCAAAATAGTAATTATACTTTAAATATTATAACTTTGAAAATGTTTAACTACGTTCTTTTCAAATAAGAAGAAATGTGGGACAACAGCGTCCGCCAACTTTTCACTGGGCGGTAGGTGTGTTCATGGTAGGGTAACCTGACCCGTTCATCAATAACCTAAACCTGAACCTGAATATCAGGTTCAGCAATTTCACGAACCTGAACCTGAACCTGAACATAGAGAACCTATAGGATCGGTTACCCTATTTTCAGGTTCGGTTCTCAGGGTAACCAGAACCTATTCATATCAATATATAT